>DF362060.1:40489-62610 GCA_000787875.1 Solanum virginianum
AACTTTCTGATATACTCCCACTCAGCTCTGATTGTTCGCAAAAACTTGACTGTGCACCTGGAACTGCAAGAGATGAAATATCCAACATAGAAGCTGCTGAAGAAAGTGATAAAGGTGCTCTATTCAGGGAAGACAAAGTTAAGGAAGAAAGCATGTTATTGACTAACTCTGACAGTGCATCCAACTTAATGTCAAATTCACTGGCAAACGATTCTGTTAATGAAAATTCTGTCACTAGGTTAAATTTTGTGTCCAAATGTACAATGACAACAACATGTGAAAAGTTGAAGGAAAAATTCCTATCTGTTTTTAATTTGAAGCTGGCAGGGGCCCAACAAGAATTCAAAAAGTCATATGATCAGGTAATATTCAGGATAGGCCTTCATAGATGATTAGATGTGAAAAACCTTTGGCTATACTTATTGCTTAGAACAGGCCTGACTTTTTGCACAGAAGATATCTGTAATTGTTTGAGGATGCTGTTTGATATTTCCTGTACCTGAGTGCCTCTGGCAGAAAACTGACCTCTTAGATGACGGAGAGTATCTAACTAAGAAATATAACGTCCAAGAGAAGGTCCAGGGAAAGGTCTTGGCTCTCACAGATATTCGGCCTGCAAAATCTTCCAATGAAAAAAGAAACTATCTGTTCCAGCCAACAGCTGAAAAAGAAAATATCTATTACCACCAACAGCTTAAGCTTTTACATTAAGGAGTTTTGATGATAATTTGGATAGACCAAGCAATATGACATTTTTTTTTGCAAAATAAAGACTAACAATTGCTTAGTATTTCGACATTAGATGTTAATTTTTCATATTCAGGAGTATCCTCAAAAACTGTGCATTATCAATAGACCAAAAGCATCTAATTTTGGTGTGAGTAGTGGTGTCGTGAGACCAATTAGTTCATGTGCTATTAGAAGACAGTTCTGACATTGTCTACAGTCATGATGAGCAACTGAACTTGAAGTGCCTGGAATGTCTCGAGTTTAGACCCCTCAATTGTTTCCCATTTGTGTTTGTACTTGGTCTCTGTCTCTATGCAAGCTCTGCAAGTTCCGCTTACATTTTCTTGTATCCTATATTTGAAGGTATGTAATGCGATCAGTGATAGAAAGAATCAGCATACTGCTTGGTGGATGGAAGCTTTGCATCATATCGAGCAAAACAAGGACTCCTCAAATGAATTGATCAGGAAAATAGGAGAAGCTGTTTCTGGGATTCTGAACACCTCTAGGGCATCAAAAGTTCCTTCCTGGTTAGTAATGGATTTTATTCTTTACTCTACGGATCTTTTCTCGTCCATCATAATTATATGCTATCATTTGACAATTGTTTGCTGGCAATTGCTGTGAAGGACAGATGCATTGGCATCCTTATTGCAGTATAAGAGTTACAACTTCTTGCTTCTCTTATGGATTCTTTCTTGTAATTAACTCTATTGTTGTTTTTTATTAAATATGGTAGCAAGTTTCTTTAAAATTAGGTTTTCCTTTCCTAGAATCATCTTCTCTACTGCTGTCTTATTTGGCAGAATGGTTGGGTTCAAACATAAATTGTTTTGTTGGATCAGTGGCTAAAGTTTTGTTTGCTAAACATCTGACACTAGGTATGCTGTAAATGCTGGACAAATGTAGCCATTGTTTATCTTGTTTCCTATTTGTGTCAGATGCTTTATCGGGGTAAAATGTTATTTGTGAAACGTAAGTTCTACAAAACAATTATAAAACCAACAGTATGGTACTGAATGTTGGGCAGCTAAAGTTCAACATATCCATGAGATAACTGTTGTAGAGATGCAGATGCGAAGATGCATGTGTGGTGATACAATATTAGATGAGATAGAAAATGACCAGGCCAGAAGTGCAAGTAGCACACATAGAGGATAAAATAAAAGGAGGTCGTTTGAGATGGTTTGGCGATGCCTTGTCTGTAGGTGGAATCTATGGTGAGAAAAAAAAAGGGCAAGCCCGGTGCACTAAAGCTTCCGCTATGCGCAAGCTCCGGGGAGGGCCCGACCTCAAGGGTCTTTTGTACACAACCTTACGTGGAATCTATGGTGAGTGAAAGTATTAAAAGGCTAGAGATAGATGTAAAATCACATGAAAGGAAGTTGTATTGAAAGACCTACAATTTCATTGAATTAATGTAGACTTCTCTAAATATAGGGCACTAATGGAAAAAAAGATCCATTTAAGTGATACCTACTAGTTGGAAATATGTTTTAGGAGGTGTTTATTTGGTTTCTTTTAAGTGGCTTATAATCTAAAACTTAAAAGCCGTCCCAACTTATGGGGCTTTTTTTGGGGGGTTCTTTAGCAGTCTAAAAAAAGTGTTTAAAAGCACTTTGAGTTTTCCGAGCACTTCCAAAACTAAAAAGGAGCTTAAAAGCTAAAAGCCACTTAAAATAAGCCAATCCAAACACCCACTTAGCCTTGTTAATATGCTAATTTTGTAGCTATTATTTTTTTAGGGGTAATTTTGAACTTAACGTTGAGTTATATGCCAATAAGAATATAGAGGACTTTGGAATGGAGTGGATTACATATGGTAAAGCAATGGATGGATCCTGCAGGTGGGGTGGCTTTGGAAACAGATTCGGGTTTTAGAAGACCAGAATCCCTTTAAAAGTAAATGCTTTGCCTGGATGGTAGCTAATAAGGCATGTATTACCCATGAGAATCTGTAAACATGGGGCTGGCAAATGAGCTCCAGGTGCTTTCTATGCAATAGAGCCCAGAAAGACAATAGTCATCTGTTTATGCACTGTGGAGTCACTGATCAACTGTGGCAATTGTTCTTGACCATGGGGAAAGTGAATTGGGTGATGCCAAGGAGTACTTTGGATTTAGTAAGGTTCTGAAACAGTGAGGGAAGGAATGTAAATAAAAAGAAATGGTGGAGGGCTATTCCAGCTTGCATCTGGTGGACTGTTTGGAAGGAAAGGAATGCTAGGTGTTTTGATACCAAACACAGTTCATTACAGAAGATAAAGCTTTAGTGTGTTTTGTCTTTTCATTTCTGGCGTGAAGAATTTTTTGTAGTAGAATCAGAATCTTTATTACAGTTTATGGAGTTTTTGTAGGTAGGAAAGGATAAGTAGGACTTGCTGATCTCTTCTATTAATTTGGATGTCACTTATTCTTCACTTTTATTTTAATTTGGTATGATGATGATGTAAATTGAGCTTAAATAAGAAACATGGTCAATGAGGATTCATCGTAGTAGTAGCTACTGTCAGACCAAAAAAGGAAAGACTTGGAAGGTCGAACGCTGCACCCTTGTACAACATGTATAAAGTTTGATTATATAAACTCCACTTGATGCTCTTGCTTAATTAACCTTTTTTGGCTGGACAAAGTTGTCTCGAGTATCTAATACTGAACAGCTTTTGGATTTCATTAGTACTCTAAATTTTGAAGGAACAAATGTATAGGGTCCTACAACTCTCTTCTATTTTTTCACCTACTTGTAATTATGCCCCTGTAATTATGCATTTACTTGATGCTTTCTAATAAAAAACTTCATCAACAGAAAAAAAAAAGAAAAGAAAAAACATTTATAAAGTTTGGCAGTGACAGACGCACCATATAAGCTGGCACTATATAAGTTTTTTGTGTTGTGAAATTGCAAATGCAACAGATCTGTTTGTGGTCTTGTGGCTTAATGTATGGTGTCAAAGTAGGTAACAGTTCTGGCATTCTCTTTTGAGCATGTAATGTATGAGCCACTTGTAAGGTTGAGCACAGGACGTGGCTTCACCTTGTGATCTAGTTGCCACATGAGTTTTCACTGTTTGAGGAAGGGCTTGTAAACATAATGCAGTTGTACGGTTGGGTGTAAGACCATCAAGGCCAGTCACAAGTTGCACTTGTGGGTCTCCATCCTGGCTAGTCAACTCAGACCACAGGGCCAGCATGTAAAAATGTGGTCTAGTTGCAACACGAGTTGTCATTGTTTGAGGAAGGGCTTGTAAACTTAATGCACTTGTACGGCTGGGTGTAAAACCATCAAGGCCAGTCACAAGTTGCACTGGTGGGTCTCCAACCTAGCTAGTCAACTCAGACCACAGGGCCAGCATGTAAAGATGTGGTACTGCTAAGTTTCCGTGCTTCTCTTTTGGAAGGTGAGAAAATGGAGAAGCTGCTGTAGCATTACATCTAGGAATTATACGAAGGATCCTTTTCGTTTTTCATTTTTCCATAGCTCAGAAACAGGGGGGAGGGAGAGAAACCCAAAATAGTATCTTAAAGTTTGGGATTTCACCTAAAATGGTCCATAATGCATAAGGGTGAAGCACTAATTATCCTTCAAATTTTCAGAAGTGGTATACTGTATAGTTTAATCAACACCTATGCATACCATCTATATCTAACGGAACAAATTCGAGAAGATTTCAAAAAGACGTCCCTTAAGTTTGCATCTTTAGTCCCTCGAGTACAAGGAGGAGGACAAGTTTTCAAAAGTGGTGCACATGGAGTCTAGCTCGAGAGAAGATGTCTATATTTGATGAGAAGTTTCATATTATCTCCTTAAGTTTCTAGATTTATAAAAGAATGACCCAATCATTTCTCTTCTATAACGAATTGCACAAATCCAAACTACGAGACTGACAAACCCAATAGAGAAGTTTGTGAGCAATGAATGAGTTTCAGCTGAAGAATGAAGGAGAAATCATGCTCTTTGATTGTATATAAAGCCTTCTGAAGCTTCAGCAATATATTGTGTATTGATGAGCTTTAATTGCCGAATTGTTATGTTAAATGCTGACTTGTACCATTGAGTTGTACTAAATGTGCACCAATGTTGAGAACTTAGAAAACTAGTAGTGCTCCAACTTTTGTGAGGGCCACTTTTGTTGATACGGTCAATCTAAGTGACAGAGTTGAGACTTTTTTCTTAGAATAAGTTGGCAGCTCTATTAGTTAGACAATCTTGTCATTATGCCTCAAACCTTTTCAAGTGCGGAACTCTAATTTTTTGGTTTCCCTGGTTGAGCTTCACTTCGCAAAACCTGATACGTAACTGTTGGAATAACAAGAACTCCTGTTTAATTAATGTTCTTGCTTACCAGAAAAAGAAAAAAGTTATATGTTAGGGTGAACTACTTGACCTCCCCTGTGAAACACTGGATTCGATGCAATGTGAAGTGCAACTTCATTATAGCACACAAGTTCCATTTCTTTAGTATCTCCAAATTTCAGCTCCTTCAATAGTTGCTTGATCCATATGAGTACACATGTTGCAACTGCCATAGCCCATTCTGGTGCTGCACTAGATCTAGGAACCACATTTTGGTTCTTACTTTTCCAAGACACCAAATTTCCCTCAACTAGAACACAATATCAAGAAGTGGATCGTCTATCAGAGGGTGACCCTGCGCAGTCTGCATCTGAATATCCAACAATTTTCTCATGTCCTTGGTCTTCATAAAGTAGTTCTTTCCTTGGAGCAGATTTTATGAATCGTAGAATGCAAATAACTGCATAGCAATGACTGTCACTAGGAGAACTCTAAGAATTCACCTACAACACTAATCAGGAAGCTAATGTCTGGTCGAGTAACGGTGAGATAAGTCAACTTTTTACAATTCTCTATCTTTCAGGATCACTAAGAGGCTCCCCTTGACCTGGTAGTAGTTTTAACATTTGGATTCAATGGAGAATCAATAGAGAAACATCAACCATCGATAAAAAGAGACAGACTAAAGTAATCTTAGCCACAGTAGAAAAGGTATCACCAGAGTCAAGACCAAAAATCTGTGCTCTTGGCGAATAGTTGAGCCATTAGGCAATCAATCTGTCCATTAGGGTCAACTTTCACTGTATGTACCCAAAGACAACCAACTGTACACTTATTTGGAGGTAGAGGAATGAGCTCCTAAGTACCACTAGAGTGTAAGGCAGACATTTCCTCATAATCATAGCTTTTTGCTAGCCTGGATGAGGAAGAGCTTCACCTGTAGTCTTAGGAATAGACACAGATGATACAAGAAAAAATGGGTCAGTGACAAACATGATAGTTCAGACAAGTATAGATAGGATGAGGGTTATGAGTAGATTGATTACCTTTTTGAGTAGCGATAGAAGGTTAATTGACAAACGATTGATTAACAAAAGGCTAAAGGGACAACTAGGGACAAAAATAACATTATTCAGAGTCAAAGAAGGTATGTGATTGGCTTGACAGACTTTGATTGTCATGGTCTGAGAACCTTTAGCAGTTTAGCTAATGTAACAGTGGGAAGGGACGGAGTGTGAGTAATATTAGTCAATAAAGATTTGTTACTAGAAATGTGGTTAGAAGCACCCGAGTTTATGACCCAAAGGCCAAGTGTGATGGATCGTTAGTTACAAGCAACATGATTATTGGTCTGAGCAATTGAAGGTATTGATGGAGATGTCTGCTTACTCGACTCGTAATGAAGTCATTGTATTCTACCTCAGATAAAAAGAAAAGTTGATTGATCGGATTACCAATGGATTCAGTCTTGAGCTACGTTAGCATTCTTTGGTTGACCATGGAGAGAGTAGCAGACATCACATTTACGAACCAATTTGTTACAATAGCCACACCTTGGATGAGGTTTCCCAAAGCTGCCTCCATGTCAATTTACGATCTGAAATGTAGTTTGAGATGCTACCGAGAAATAACATTGTAAAAATGAGAGATGTCATTTATGTATAGGCCACGAGCCTTTTCCCAAATTTAAGAAGTAGGTTTGGAATGGTCAGAACAATGGCATCAACTTCGAATCAATATATTTCCATAATAGACTACATCAATCTTCTCCCAGTCGCCGTTATCTTTTTCATCAACATCCATAGCCTGTTTAATCAAGTGGTCCTGAACGCCTTGTCTGTTGCTCCAAAACTGAATGGAGGAAGACCAAGATACGTAGTTCGCACTACCTATCAAGGGTTCAGTGGTGATGGAGTGGTTTGTGTTATTGGAAACCATAGGCTTAGAACTAAAAATATATGAACTGAGGAACATAATGTGGATGTAACCCAAATCTGGAAAATCTGCGAGTGTGGGAATCTGGGAGACAGAACTGGGCAGTCACCGGAAAAATCAGATCTGACCGCTGGAAACAGGTTGGAATCAATTGCAACTAGTGTCCATATGCTCGGAATTGAGGAGAGACCGTCACGACCCGACACTACAGGTCATAATGGTGCCTGTTAATCCCGCCTACAGGCAAGCCAACCTAATAACAAAGATAACCTGTCTAGCACACTATGTATGACTATAGCTAAATAACAACAATACAAGCCAAAGACCGCCTACCCCAGAACCTGGAAGTCAACTGTATGAAGCTACTATAGACCAACATAAAAATATAAAGGCCCCGAATTACACAAATACAATACAAGCCAAAATTATATACATAGGCTAGTGTCTGGATACGAAGACAACCAACTAGACAAAAGGAGACTGCAGAAGATCCCAAAAGCCGCTTGTTGTTCACCAAAAGTCTCCTGGAAGAACAATGATAGGTCGAAATCAACGACGATGGCTCGTGCTCGGACCTGCACCATTGGCAGATGCAGAAAGTAGGAGTGAGCACCAATATGACGTACCCAGAAAAAGAATAATGAATAGAAAAGAATAATGGTTTGCAGCCGTTTGAGTGAAATATAATAATGTTGTTGGATAACTAGACTATGCACTATAAACACTGTCTGCAGAACCAAAATCCAAGTGATAGCTGTCTAGAGATTCAAGCAACCCAACTACCAAACCAGGTGACATATGTCTGTACAACAGATGCAACCAGGACGCGGTCAAGTCATAGAAATGTACGTAGGTGTAAGGCTTTAATGTCTATGCCTATATGTCAACTGGCTCCCATAAGCCCAGAAGGTACACCTACGCACAATGAAGGGTGAATAGATGTAAGGCTAAAAATGTCAAGTCTGACCCGAGCTTCTAACCCAATCACGTACACGTAACCCAATTCTGATAGAACCATCTAGCTGGAATGCCTCAATACTGATACAAAGCTGAACCGGGCAGTACTAACTGAACCATGTGGGTAAGCTGGTGTAAGATACTATCTAACCTAACCTTATACGCCCATCAGGTCCCCATAAGCCCAATGGGTACCCGCTCACCAAGTAGCCAAGTATATATCAATCGATCCCAAACAATCAACTGTATCTGAACCAGTAACCCAATTTTGAAGGTAGGAGGGGAAGATAGAGCCCGGACCTCGAAACACGGATGTGGCCCCATGAAGTACCCTTGTCTGGACTGGACCTCAGGCAACACTCTGGACTGGACATCAGGGCGTGGTGAACTCATGCAATACCCTGGACTAGACATCAGGGCATCGCTTGGACTGCAAGCATTAGGCTATTTCCTGGATTCCAATACAACTACAGACCTGACATGATCTCGCACCCGTGATGCATAGGATGTAACCGAAACTGTACTATACTTAACCCAAATCTGCTAAGCCGGTCTAATAGGATATATGTCTCTCAAATCACATCGTCTGCATCTGTAACAACTACTAGCTCTGAATAACGCAAGCCTAGGGCATCACTAGCCTAAGCCTAGGCCCAACAAGTCAACTTGTAGAACCAAGACAACAACATACAGGCAGGATACCACATAGAATCTCAACAAGTGATCAGAAGTATAACCAACAACCAGAGTTCCAGGATACAACATATTTCTTCGTATTACATAGTCCAACAGGTTTAGCAGGTGTTTAGTCATACATGTCAGTCTAACAGTGCAATTTACCCATGTAGCCTCTAACTGTGCTCGTTCTAATTTTCCCGGTCTTTACCAAATTCATTGTAAAAGATATAGCCTATAACAGATTCATTTATAGCCACACAACAGTAAATCTAATTATTACAACAGAACGGTCATTAATGTGCTCAAACAGGAATTACAGCCACAAGTCAGTATAACAGCTTTTAATTCAACAGTTTCCAACAATATTAGGCAACCACTAGAGTGGATAACCAGAAACAAAGCAACTAACCCATATACGGCTCACAAGTTACATCTGGCAACCACAAATATCAGCTTGTACAACAGATTCAACAGATATAATCTCAACTACAAACAACAACATACGCAGTGGAATCCCACAAGTGGGGTCTGGGGAAGGTAAAATATACGCAAACCTTACCACTACCTCATAGAGATAGAGAGACTGTTTTTGGAAAACCCTCATCTAAAAGAACCGATCCCCATAAACAGAAGGTACTAGATATGGAAAAGAAGGGAAAAAGGAACAAAAAGGAAAAAGAAAAATGACTAATAATGAAAAGCAGATGATAGTATGTAAAATACGATAAAAGTAAACAAATATAAGACGCATAATGATAACATAGTATCTAGAGACACGAGTACTACTAACTTACTATAGCACAAGGCCATACATGGACCTACTCCTACTAGCCTTGTTAGCCTTCTACCCTAATACGCGACCTCCGCTCCTTTCTATCTAAGGTCATGTCCTTGGTGAGATGAAGTTTCGCCATATCTTGTCTGATCACCTGACCTTAATATTTCTTCGGTCTACCTCTACCCCTCCGTGTAACCCCTAAATCCAATCTCTCGTACCTCCTAACAGGAGCATCGGTACTTCTTCTCTGCACATGTCCAAACCATCACAGACTCGCTTCCCTCATCTTGTCAGCCATCGGGGCTACCTCTATCTTCTCCCGGGTGGTCTCATTCCTAATCATATCACTCCTGGTATGTCCACACATCCATCTCAACATCCTTATCTCCGGTACCTGCATCTTCTAAACATGTGAATTTTTAGTTAGTCAATGCTTCACTCCATGTTGCAGAGACGGTCTAATCATCATTCTGTAAAACTTGCCTTTAAGTTTAGGTGGTATCTTTTTATCACACAATACTCCAGAAGTAAGCCTCCATTTCGTCCATGCTACCCCAATACGATGTGTGACATCATCATCGATATCGCCATTACTCTAGATATAATCTCAACTTTAGCAGGAAATCAATATACAACCTCAGTATGGTCAATCTCATTGCCATAACTTCTAATGTAAAACGTTTAGCAAATACGGTCTCTAACACAACAAGTATAGTCTTTAACTCAGCGTAACCAACAAGTACGGTCATTTACGCATCAACAAGCTTAGCCTACTTGGATGCCGATCACGTGCGCTCCTGTCCAATCCACAATGGTTGTACTCCTCTTAGCATTTTCAAACTGATGTCAAACTATCAAAAATAGAATCACAATGTCAACATGGTCATTTTGACATTTAAATCATAGGAAATGAGCTTAGGTCAGTTTTCGGGCCAAAAAGTGGGCCATAGCGAAATTATGAAACAAAGCCCATATAATATTCTCTATACTTCCCTGAGCTTGCACCTCAAATTCGGCTCAATTTGGGGTATAAAAAGATACAAAATAGCCCAAAAATAGAAAAAACATTTTTTATCGGGAAAATTATGTTTCCAACAGTTTCTTTATCAATTTCTTCAAAATACAGTAAAATCAGCAGAATCCGACTATACCACGATGTTTTTACTGAAATCCGATTCAAAATGACCAATAAATCACATTTCGAAATTTTCGATAAACAACATTAATATGGCAACAGCTATTTCATCAATTGACCTTATAATGCAGCAAAATTTGAATCCAATAACACCACGATGTTTGCCTCAAAAAGATCTTCAATTTGGACTAAACTTCCACTGAATTTCGATCTCGAACGTGAAAGATATCAATATTCAAAGTTTTCGACAATCAACAACAGTATCTAGGAGAAAACCACAAAGTTTACCTCGAACGGCGTGCCAAAAGCAATTTTTGACCCTTCCACGATGTTCCTCTTGAAAAACATCCAAGTTAGCCTTTTGAATCACTAAAATCGGATGAAAAATGAGTTCGGAAATGATATGGGAAGTGGGAGGAATATATACATAAGTTCCTGGAGATAAGCCTTATATCCATTTACAGCCACGTTGCTGACACATGGCAAAGCCTGATTGCGCCACTTGTCAGCACTACATTGTGCCACATCATCGCCCCACTTCAACAACTATCCAACCCTTTTTTTCGATGTTTCAGGCTTGGTCAAAATTTGATTTTCGCAAACGAACCATGTAACCCTACGACATTCTGGATCCAATGGCGCAGATGAAATTTTCATCGGAGGTCGTCATGATCCGATGTGGGTCCCACTTCCTTATATCCAACTTGTAACGGAAAGAACTGAGGGGGTTAAATCGCATTCGGAAGTCCTCGATACCAAACGAAGGGTCGTTCTAGACCAAACTTGACGTTCCAGAGCTGATCGCATTATCAGAATTCCCATCCGGGCACATTTACCAAGGATGTTGACTAAAGTCAATTATTAACACATTCCAGAGGCTACATTTGCAAACCTCGGTATAACTAACATGAAACATATCCCTAGCCTACTTTGGCCATTCCGGAGTTGATGGAACTGTCATAATTTGTTCTGAGGCTGTTTACTTCAACTTTACTGCTAACTCACTTCCAACTTTAGCCTGCCAATATTACGAAAATTACACATCTTTCAAACTAGCTACAGGGCAACCGAAGTATTAGCGCCACCGAGTCACAAATGATTCGGGGTCACTACAAGCAAGCGTAACTAGCGCAGAATACCCAGGAAAGCAGAAATGACCAAGAGGGTCATTACAGAGACCCTATGGGAAAAAGAAACTCGTCGGAAAACTGATTGGAAGATGGCTCACAAGCCAGTGTGTGAGACGGTAGTCGCCGAAATCTGACTGCTCCAAATGGTGCGTGGGTTGGTTGGTGGTGGCGGAGCTGACTGGGTTTTGCTCGTGCTAGTGGTTCGAGTCTCATGGTGGTGTCAGTTTAATCACAACACCTCTGAAAAATAGTCTTACCACCAAGAAAAATAGCCCGAGAAGAAAAACGAGTTTGAATTCCTCTCCCAATATCCCGGGCCTTAAGCAGGCTCTGATACTATGTGAACTGGAAGAGAAAAGTCACCTTGATTATTCCCTCAAGCTATTAGGGTTTAAATAGCTAAATTTACATGTCCTAAGAAGGTACAACAACAACATACCTAGTGGAATCCCACAGGTGGGGTCTGGGGAGGATAAAATATACGCAGACCTTATCACTACCTCATAGAGGTAGAGAGGTTGTTTCCTCGAAACCTCGTCTCAAAAACCCATAAGTAGAATAAACTAGATATGGCAAAAACGAAAAGGAAAAGAAAGGAAATGAAAAGAGTGACTAATAATGAAAAACACATGATAGTATGTAAATACGATAAAATTAACACATGTAAGACGGCCTAAGAAGGTAAGGAAAACAATACAAATCAATATCTATCTAATGTTTACGTATGTAGTAGACAATAGTAATGAAAAAAATGTGAAGGTTGTTTTCAGCCTCTATTGGGTCAATCACTCAATCTATCCTACTTTACTGTCCAACTGGACCACCATTACTGCCAGCAGCCTTTCCACCTCACTCTGCCAGCAGCCTCTCTACCTCACCTCTTTATCTGTTGAACCATTTTTGTGCATCTCTTCCTTCTCCCCTACATTAGCCAATCTTACTATCTCTTCTTCCATCCAAGTTGACCACCATCTCCCCTTGTAACCAGCCCCATTAGCCTCGTCTCCTTTCCAATTAACCAACCAGCCCCATTCCAGTCTCTACTCTTTCTGGCTTGCAACCCCTTCCCTTCCTTACGCAATGCAATACACTCTTGTTTTCCAGTTGCCATGTTCCTTCCATCCCCCATGTCATTCTCCACTGCAACCCCCTTCAATTATCCTTCCTGTTCTGCCTAGCCCACTCTAATTTTCCTTTCCTCTTTTGTGAACATATTTTAGTCTCATCATATCCTGTCCACCATAACCCCTTCTTGCCTCAACCTACACATCTACTCATATTTCATTGTTTAATTTTTCAATTTCCTTTTTTTCTTTTCAAATTTGCCGCAAAAGTAAATGGACAGGTTTGTTAAGTTTGCTTCAAAGTTAACGCTGTTAGCTTGTACCGTGACAAATGGAGTTTATAATCTATTTATTTTTAAGTTAGAGGGGAGGTCGAAAATGTGATACCTTTCAAATTGGAGTGTACACACATTAGTTTCAAAAGTAGGGGAGTATCCAAGTATTTTGCCCAAGATTACATTATTGAAAGTAAGTACTTTTCGAGTTTCTAAGAAGGCCTCTTGTTTCAGTTAAAGGTAATTTTGGTTCATTTAGCTCCTTAAAACACTAAAGATTTAGCGTTATATGTCTCGAGGAGATTGTAATATGTCTAGATTGTAGGCCAGGATAAAAAAATAATAAAGAAATCCTTTTATTTGCTTATACTCTTGAAGAAAGAAAAAAAAAATTCCACTTTGTATAAATAGTTAAATTGATTAAGCTCATATATGGGACACTGGAACTTTTGGTAGTACTATCCAAGGGAACGTGCGTTGCACGTTTATCTCAAAATATTTCATACAAATTTTATATTTTTATGGTAAAAGGTACATGCATTTGTTTTTTAATAAAAAGAATACATTCTTAATTATAAACTTGACTAAAAGTGCATAAAGTAAAAATAACTAACTTACAAATACAATAAGGATACTAAAATACTATATGCTAGGCTAATGTATACAAAACAACAAATCACTATAAATTCTCAATAATAATAATAAAACAATAAAAAGTTGTGCAATAAATATTAAACAAAACAAATAAAAAGAGACAAGAGAAGAGGGCATAGAAATTTTCTCATATATTTTTCAATTGTTTTAAGTGTGTATAATATTGTGTCAAATGTCACTATTTATAGGATAATATTGAGGAACACAAAAGGTTGTCATGAATATGACATTAATCCATTTGAGATCATGGATGAGAGGTGGGAGTAAAAATCATAATTACTATAATTATGATTTTTACAAGATTTTACATAATAGAGAGTTAGTGAATGATTGTCAAAGAAAAAATATATAGAGTCCAATTAACTTGAAGATCAATATATAACACTAATAATTAAACTTTAAAGCAAATAAATACCCTTCAATTGCTAAAATGTATAGTGTGATATTATTGTTAATTAATAGAGGTTGCACATCAAAATCAAATGTAAAACAAATAAATACCACCTTAATTGTTAAAAACATGACTTTTGAGCTTCTTGAACAAAACAATAACAATAACATATCCAGTGGGATCGCACAAGTAGGGTCTGGGAAGGGTAAAATATACAAACCTTACCAATAACTCATAGAGGTAGAGAGGTTGTTTCCGGGAACCCTTGTCTCAAAACTAATGGAGAAAAGAAAAGAAAATATACTAGAAAAAGACAAAATATGTCTCTTGCTCTTAAAGAATATTACATTAGATAATAGTAACAACAACGTGACAATCAAAATTTTTAAAATATCGTACAAATACTTAATAGAAAATTAATAAACAAAAGAGGAAAACATTAAGTCACACCAAAATGAGTTTAATGCATATGCATATTATTAGTACAAACTTAACTATCATTTCATTCCTCCAGATTCATTGAGCTATTTAACATTTCAGTCATTTTGTGGAAACTAAAACGGAAAACACACATTTAATATTAAGGTATTTAAATGATTGTTTTTTGAAGTTCTTTTCATTTATAGCATATTACTTCCTTAGCATAATATTGTACATATGTTCACAATAAGTATTAAAGGAAAAAGCAACTCTAAGAAATTGAAAGGACTACATAAATTTTGTTTCTCAATTAAATAATTCATTGTTATTTAATGTTCTAAAAATATTTATTCTAATATAAGTTTTCTTTTAGTAAATAAATATTATAGAAATAGTTTTAACTTGAAGGTTAAAATGGTAATTCAACTTTTAATTTTGGATCTTCCCACTTTTAGTTATACTAGTTTCTGGACACGTGCTTTGCACGTGTATCCCATGTAAATTTTTATAAATCTATTAGAACGTTTAAAATTGTATGAAAACATGTGTGGTTTGAACTTTGGTTAGTATTTAACTAACTTCCAATGAAGTTGCAAATGGCTAATTCTAATTTGAGTCCAAATAAAAAACTTACAACAATCAGAAATTTATGAAAAACTAAATTAAATAAGCCTAATAAAGAGAAAACAAAAAAAATAGAGAAGAAAAATTTTCAACATATATATCGCTCGTAAGACTTTAATCATAACAATATATGAAAAAAAGAAATATATAGAATCAATACATAATTTTGGTGTGATCTTGTCGACATCTTCTCTCCAACCAATCAAAATTCAAAAATCTTCTACATCACGAACTAAAGCATAAAACAAATAATGCAATAGTGTTAAGTGCTTCACTATTTTAACTATAGAATGCAAAGGATGTCCTAGGTTAGAGTCCTATGAAACAAAAAAAATGACTTATATAGATAAAATTGGGGGAATATCAAAAGATATCTTAAACCTTTAAATTAAATAGTTGTAGGTTATGAAGAATATGAAAAGTAAGAGTTATGAATATGAAGAGTAACAGTTGAATAAATAATTAAATATGAGTTAGACTTTATAAAGGATTTAAAAAATTTTTTTTAATGGTATTGTTGTAATAACTTAACTTTGTAAGGGTGTTTTGCTATTTCAACTTTCAACTTTTTTGTTCCCACTTTTAGTAAAACAAATTTTATATTGTAAATGACATATTTTATTCTCTTCAAGTCTATTGTTTTTTAGTAAAAAAAATATATCATTTTTATGATAAAAAGTACATATATTTTTTCTAATAAAAAGAATACATCCTTAAATATAAACTTGATTGAAAGTGCATAAAGTAAAAATAACTAACTACTGTACAAATACAATTTTCAAATGAGGATACTAAAATACTATATGCTAGGCTAATTTACACAAAACAACAAACCACTATAAATTCTCAATAATAATAATAATAATAATAATAATAATAATAATAAAACAATAGAAAGTTGTGCAATAAATATTAAACAAAATAAATAAAATGAGACAAGAGCATAGAAATTTATATATATCTTTCAATTGGGTGTCAAATGTGACCATTTTAGTAATATTTCATGAAAAATTCAACACGTTATTCAAATAGAAAAAATAAGTAGTATCTTTTAGTTTTCAAATTTAATTTTTAATAAACATAAAATAACTTAATAAAAAAAGAGAGAACAATAATAACATTATAAACATGATTGTGATAAGTAATATGCAATTTGAAGTAAAAAAATTACAATTCTAGCTCAACAGAAAATAATAGAGGTTTGGAAAAAATACCTAAAACATATGAATAGAAGATTAAATGTTTTCTCTTAACTAAAGTCTTCACCTTCAATAATTAACTAAAAAATAAAGAATCCCACAAAAAATAAATAGGAGAAGAAAAGACTCTTATAAGAGAAAGGATGAGTTATATTATACAATCTAAAAGCACAACACTAAGAGAACAAATATCACTTCAAAAATATTTATTACTTTCAATTGGCTTTTTACCTTACTCTACTCAGTTGGTTGAAATGTAAGTTTCAATCTGTTGTCTTTTTAATCGTCCTATTTATTTACAATGTGAATTTATTTTTCAGGTAATAAAAATATTAAGTCATTTTCATATAATGTTATATATATTGAGATAATATTAATTCCCACTTTTAATGTGTATATATGTATATATGATATGATTAACTAATATAAAATTAATATTCAATAAGTAATGACATTAGAGTAAATAAGTAATGGCATAAGGGCAAAAGGGTAATCCAACTTTTAGGTTAGGATCTTCCCACTTTTAGTTATATATGATATGATGATATGATGATATGATATGATATGATATATGATCTTGGTGCATCATCAATGAAATAATTTTTTATTACAAATACCATACTATAATGTGTGTATTTTTAAATCTACTACTTCCTCCGTCCCATTTTATATGACACCATTTGACCTGACACGGTATTTTAACGAAGACTTTTGAAACTTGTGGTCTAACATCATCGATAGATATTTTTGTGGTTGAAAATCTTTCATTAAGAGTAAAAAGGGAATTTAAAAGTTAAATTGTTTCTAATTCTAGTAAGGTGATATTCTTTTAAGGACGGACTAAAAAGGAAAGGGTGTCCATAAACTAGGATGGAGGGAATATTAAAATGCTCAAACTTTTATCACATATTTTCTTTAAGGAATGAGTTGTGTATAGCTTTAAACAAGTAGTGGGCCTTATCCCTTTTTCTGTTCCAAGACGATGTTGATCACACGATGGACATATATAATCTTCCTGATGTCACAAAACTGCTATTCACTCTTTTCTGGAGTTCTCTTGCGGTGGAGCATATGAACACGACAAACTAGATTTCTACCGTGGACAAGCATATGCTACAAGATGGTCCTGATTCTCCCTCCCCTTCTCATTCATTTTCTCTGTGCTTCTCTGCTCTTCTTTAGCCGATCATTCGTTCTTTTCTTTGAGGAGAGAAACCTGTTAGTGGATCTCACAAAATAAATCAGCTTGCCTCTTTATTTAAAAAAAAAAAATCATTAAGAATCATCCAGCCTTTGTTCCTTAAAGTATTCCCTGTTTATAAGTGTGTCCTTCCAATTTTATCTCTGAAAGTGGAAACAACAATCTTTTTGTTACCCAATCATTTTTCTAATACTGTACTACTTCGTTACATTGTTCTCACTACAGTTTCCGCAGCATAACTGCTTTGAAGATCTATATTCAGAGTGGTTTAGATTCACTGGAAAGTTCGAGGGAATCTTTACTTGTTAAGCTTTTGGAAATTGACCAGACAATGGGCAATCCTAGGAAGGACGATATTGCTCGTGTTAGATACTGTCCACAATGCTATGCTGATTCTGAAGGGGTATTATGTGTTCACTGTGAACTAAATGACTTGTTCCAGGTTTGATTTTCTAGTTTCTTCTTTCTTTTTTTGACTATTGAAGTTATGCCATTAGGCATCTAAATTTTTTGATGCATACTATATTCTAAAATTTTCCTACCATTGCCTCTCTCTGGGTTGATGTGGTGTAGTAATTTTGTGCTATTGTTGTACTTTCTCCAGGTTTATGAAGCCAGACTTTTCCGTCTTAACAAAGGGAAGAGTGGAGAGGTGATTATATCTGCTGAGGAGGCCGTAGATCTGCAGAAGAAGAAGTCTCAACTGAATCGTTTCTATACAACTTTAGCCCGAACAGACAGGAATTCAGGTTCAGCTACCACTGAATATGAAGATTTTGGAAAGAAGAGGGACCTAGAGAACATTTTGGTGCGTAATGGTTATATCTTTGCTTATTCTGGAAAAAATGATTGTTCACTCTAAAGCAGCACTAGGCTTTGCACTTTTCACTGCCAAAGACTGGAAGGAGTTAGATGTTCTTTTCAATTTTGTCAAATTTTGGTGTTCATAGTAGTATAGGATTTCTTGAACCAATGATCGGAAGAAGCTACAGTTGTATCCTATTATTCAGTAGATGTTTGGACATGCGATTTCATCTTGTGATTTGAGATCATGAGATAACATCAGCATTTGGACATGCGATTTCGTTTCATTATTTCAAATCATGAGATTAAATCCCAAATCCTACAAAAAGCTTGATTTGAGAATTCCATATCATGATTACACATCTTTCAAATACAAAAATTATCTCACAAGTTTATATTTTGGAAAAAAAAGAACACCATTTTATATTTACATATATTTTGCGAGAACACTAAAGGAGTGATAAGATATTCACGGAATATGAACATGATGATATATTTACTAATGATAATGACCAACAAACGGCTCAAAGTAAAGAGTAGCACATACAACTCATGTTCAATTTTATTTTTTTTATTGAGCTAATGTTCGATCAATAAATAATGATATTTTTTTAGAATATCTTTGTGATAGTATATTATACTTTTATTATGGACTTCTGTTTATTTGGTAAAGATTATATAAAAAATTGGAGAAATTTAGATAGTTTCCACAATTTATATACAACTAAAAAACCCAAATTGTATGCCTAAACAAAACTTCAACTTGATCTGATCTGATATGATTTCATCTCATAATATTGAGGAAGATGCATGCCCTGTATGTCAAGAGAAGCTTGATAATCAAAAGATGGTGTTGATCTGATATGATTTCATCTCATAATTTCATCTCAGATGGTCAAACGGGCCCGTAATGTGCTTAACTTATAAGTGCTCTAATGAAGGAATTAAGCTCTGATACTTTGCTGCTGTTAATTCCTCTTGGAACTTCTCTGTTGAGATTGCTGTTAATGTTGCTCAGCCTGAATGGTTTCATTATTATTATTATTATTTTTACCTTGAATGACCTTACCTGAACCTCTCACATCCACCCTGCAGTAAAAAGTAACATATTTATCAAGTTCATATATTTGATGAAGAGAGATTCGGCAATATACTACTTAGAGTTGCATGCAAACATAGTTAATGTTATGACGTCAAGTTAAATGCCTCTTATCTTTCACAGAGTTTGAATTTGCATTTGCAAATTGTGTCTCCTGATATAACATATATTAGAAAATTTCTGTATCTTTTGCCTGGAATAATATGAAAATTTTGGAGTGTAAGTTAGGTGCTATCTCTCCATCTTTGGTTCTCTAATTCCTGTCATCAATTAGGATACGACCTACATAGTTCGAGTTTTAATGTATGAAATCTTTAATGATTGTGCATTTATTAGGTGTGAAATCTTTAATGATTGTGCATTTAATAGGTGTCCAAAGCTCCATCTGATTTGGAAGTAGTGTTGGGCCTTATCAAGAGCAACTCCAAGGGCCTTTTAGATGCTGAAGGTGTATCGGCTGCCAGAAAGCAGCTGCAGCTTCTTGAGGTATCTCTGGATCAAAACCTCTGTGAGAACAGTTATCTTTTTAATCTGGTTTGCCTTCGAGATCTTTTCTATTCTTAAAAGAAAGGAAGTTTTCTATTTATGGGCATAATATTCTATTGAAGTCTGTTCAAGACAAAACCTTCACGGCCAGCATCTTGACAATATGTATCTTTATGTAAGGTAATTCATCCTATGGTTCTTTGTAGGGGATGCGAAAGGAGTATGCACAAGCAAGGCTCCTGGCAACAGCTCAAGCCCATGTTCTACGGGCT
The DNA here is from genome assembly GCA_000787875.1 of Solanum virginianum. NCBI lineage: Eukaryota > Viridiplantae > Streptophyta > Magnoliopsida > Solanales > Solanaceae > Solanum > Solanum virginianum. The sequence goes on from DF362060.1 coordinate 60,615, forward strand.
CATGATGAGATTATGATGGCAACTTCTCGACTACGCCTAAAAGAAGATGAGAATGACAAATCTATTGATGCCTTGGATCCGGGAGAATTAGATGCAGCCAGTGCTGAATGGTCTAGCGAGAAGTTTTTCTTTTTATCTTCTTTATCAAGGATAAAGGGGCAGCTTCGCTACTTGAAGGTAACAACAGGAGGTTCAGAGTTCTCCTTCGTTCTATATGAAGATTGTTATGAAATTCAGTAGTCATCTGGATGTGTATTCATATACGCTTTCAGTAGTAGACATTACTAGAAGTCGACATTTGTAAATAAACCAATATGTTCCATGAAACTTCCATTCAGTTTGTATCTACCTCATTTGTATATTGAACCACTTCCATAGGAATAATATTTGCAGCATTTTTAGGCAGTAAGTCCTATAAGTAATACTCCCTCCATTTTAATTTGTTTGTCCTATTATAACTTGACATAGAGTTTAAGAATGCAAACAAGACATTTTAATCTTGTGGTCTTAAACCTACCAGGTGGAATGTTAAAGATGAAAAGTTGCTAAAAAGGGAAAGAAGATTTGTTTTTAAAATGGACTAAAATGGAAAGTATGACACAAATTGAAATGGAGGGAGTAAGCAATTATCCAAAATAGGGACTGTAACTATAGTTTGCAGAAGTTGTGAAACTAATTCTTAAGACTGTGGGTTATATGTTGGTAAGGTGCCAAGTCTAGATTCATTTCTCCTAATTCTAGAAAAGATGTTTGATACTCCTGATGTTGCCATGGTTTTCTGTTCCTAAATGGTCCTGAAACGTATGCAAGAAAAGAAAAGGTGAAAAACACTTGAGTCTAGGTTTGTCCATTTTCCGTTATTACTTACTCTTTTATCAGAAATACAAAGAGAATACCAGCTTATTTGGTGACTTTGGATGTCTAATTGTTTGACATCGGAATCATATAAAGCTGTGCTGCCCATTTATATTTTAAGTTTGGAAGCAACTGCTTATTGTTTGCATTAGCTTGTTTTGAACTTATTTTGTGCATTCATTCCTTTGGATATTATCTTTTGCAGGGTTTGGTACAATCCAAAAAAAATAACCATCTTGCAAGTAGTGAAAATTCAACTGTAACTCAATCCACAACTGTTGCAGCGTCTCATGCAGAAGAAAAAAAGGACTACCAAGCTATTATTGAGGAAGATGCATGCCCTGTATGTCAAGAGAAGCTTGATAATCAAAAGATGGTGTTCCAATGTGGGCATGTCATTTGTTGTAAATGTAAGTTTCTCATGACCTTGCATCCCCCTTTTGTGCTTCAAGTCTCTGTAGTTCCAATTGTACCATTTATATTACCAAGTTATATATTATTTATATTACCAAGAATAACTGCCTTTTTGAAATCTTGGTTCTAAAACTGCTGTTGCTAGCAAGCTGTATGCACTTTATATAAGGATTCTAGAAACTGAACCTTCCCGCTGCTAAAATGTAAAATACATTCCAAGGACACGACTAAATAGTATATGCCATGAAAAATGGGATGTTCAGTTATTCTAATATAAGATCATTTTCATTTTACTAAGCTAAGTGCATGTACAAGACTATTTTCTTTTTCTTCCTTTTCCTTCTTTATTGATAGCTGATACCCTTCCACATTAGTGAATAACAGATTTCTGAAGAACATTATCCCTACTGAGCAAAAGAGTATAATTTGTAAAATAGACATGTTTCTGAATATTCTGGGGTGAGATAAAAGTAGATCCTGGGTTGATGTTAGTTTAGAGAAGTTATCTTCACTTTGAAAGTATGATAGCAGTTTTGTAGTGTCTACTGTTAATATACAGATCAATTAGTACACTTCAATTTTAAGGCAGTTTAGCTCAGCTACATGAATCTTTTATGTCTATTCCATTTTTTACATACTGAAAGTTGGTACTGTATGGGTTCAACATAGACTTCTAGCATGTTAGGTTCTTTTCAAGTCATCCGTGATAACTCAATTTTAGGTCTTG
>DF362059.1:872-37908 GCA_000787875.1 Solanum virginianum
AACAACCAATAATAAGCCTTCCCCAAGGCCATAACTTCACTAATTTCACTAACGAACCTCATTTTTATCACAATTACAAAATAGGGCAGCATCCAATGTAGATACATATTTATCATATTCAAGCACTCCTATATACTCCAAGAACCATACTACATCACCCAAACGTCAAACATACACTTCCAACATTAAAACATAACATTTAATTACATACATGGACCCTAATTCGACCACCACTTCAAAATTACATATAACCAAATTCCTAATACCTCTTGATCCCTATAAGGATCATATTCATTCCATCTAAATACAATCTCATAGTTTCAAGACAATATAATACTATTTACATCTATACTTGAAATTTGATCCTAACCTTCCTTATTCACAATTCACTTTAACAAGCTATTCTTTCAAGATTTCCTTTCAATTTAGCATATACCAACACACATAGAAGCTTTAATTTACATAAAACAAAGCTAGAAATCAACATACCTTTTAAACCCCTTTAATGGATTCAAGTCGCCAAAGTCATAAGACGAAGTATTTTCTTGGCAAACCAACGCCTCCATGCTACTTGGAGGACTCCATATACCAAGCTTGTAGCGTCAAAATAATTGTAAAATTGAAAAGCACAATTTTTGTTGCTACTACTGTAGCAACCCGAGGCTCTTTTTCAGTAGGGAGTATTTTTATTTCTTGATGCAATCCATCTTGTTCGAAGGTTAGTGGAGAAGTATAGGGAAAAAAAGCAGGACCTTCATATGGAGTTCATAGATCTAGAGAAGGCATACGACAAAGACCCAAGGGATGTATTATGGAGGTGTCTTGAGTTAAAAGGTGTCCCAATGGCATATATCAAGGCAATTAAGGATATGTATGATGGAGTAAGAACTCAGGTAATAACTGTGGGAGGAAATTCAGATTATTTTCCTATTGAGATGGGACTCCATCAGAGGTTGGAAGCTTGGAGACATGCATTGGAGTCCAAAGGATTCAAATTGAGCATGACCAAAATGGAATACTTAGAGTGCAAATTTAGTGTTGAGAGGGATGAAACAAACTTTGATGTGAAACTTGCCACTCAACCTATCCCAAAGAGGGAAAACTTTAAGTATTTGGGGTACATTATCCAGGATAGCAGCGATATCGACAATGATGTCACACATCATATTGGAGCAACATGGACTAAATTGAGGCTCACATCTGGTGTATTGTGTGATAAGAAGATACCCCCTAAACTCAAAGATAAGTTTTATAGAGTGGTGGTTAGACTATCTTTGTTGTACGGGGTGGAGTGTTGGCCAATCAAAAATACACATGTCCAAAAGATGCATGTTGAAGAGATGAGGATGTTGAGATGGCTGTGTGGTCATACCATGAGTGACAAGGTTAGTAATGAGACTATTCAAGAAAAGCTAGAGGTGGCTTCGGTGGCTGATAAGATAAGGGAAGCGAGACTGTGATGGTTTGGACATGTGCAAAGAAGGAGTGCTACCTTACATATTCAGTACATTATCTCGTACTGACGACCCTTACGGGGGACCTGCATTTCATGCTGCAGGTACAGGTGCTAGTAGATCTCCCCAGTAGGAGTACAAAATATCCAGCTGTGTTCACCAAGTTCCAGGTTTCTTCGGAGCTTTGCATGTCTAGAGTTTATATTTTTGTATTGTACAGTTAGTTGAGGCGGGGCCTGTCCTGACCCTTATAGGATTCTTGTCAGTACGTAGAGGCTTTATAGACTATGTAAATTAAAGTGTGGTCATATTTCGTACACTAGGCATCATGGCCCCCAACGGCTTTGTCATCTGAGTTCCTTTTGGCTTGTTACTACTGTTTACTTCCCTAAAGACATGTTGAGTATAGAACACCTTCTAATATGTATAGAAAGCGCATAGACACAGGTTGGTTCTCCCGAGCCTTATCGGCAGCGGGTGCCGGTCCGCCTTAATGGGATTTGGGGCGTGACAGAAGTGGTCGATGCTCCTGTTAGAAGGTGCAAGAGGTTGGTCTTAGAAGCTACGCGGAAGGGTAGAGGTAGACCGAAGAAGTACTAGGGGGAGGTGATCAGATGTAGTACCGATGCTCCTGTTAGGAGGTGCGAGAGGTTGGTCTTAGGAGCTACACGGAAGGGTAGAGGTAGACCGAAGAAGTACTAGGGGGAGGTGATCAGACATGATACGAAAGAACTTGATCTCACTGAGGACATGACCCTAGATAGAAAAAAGTGGATGTCGCGAATTAGAGTTGTAGGCTAATTGGTAGGATTAGGTGGATGCATGGCCTTGGGGTATAGTAAGGTTAGTTAAAGGACGCGTTTTTCTATCTTGTGTTCTCATTATTTGTCGTATATATGTTAGTTTTATCACATTTACATACTGCCATGTGTTATTCATTATTAGTCACTCTTTCTGTTCCCTTTCCTTTCTTTTTTGTCATATCTAGTTCTTTCTACTTATGGATTTTGAGATGAGGGTTCCCAGGAAATAACATCTATACTTCTATGAGGTAGTGGTAAGGTCTACGTACATTCTACCCTCCCCAGTCCCCACTTGTGAAATTTCACTACATATGTTATTGTTGTAGTAGTATTTCACAAAATTAGAACAAAAGCATTTTAAAGTTTAATATTATAAATACTTCCAGTGCTAGAAATTCAACTACATACTAGCTAAAACTTAGTTATCATTTTATCGATTTACATATGATAATAACCAAAAAATTTCATCGTATGCATATACATATGATTGTAAAGCAAAACATTTATTGCATGCCTTCAAACTACTCCTTGATCCGGCCCCATTACTTAAGAACCATGTCCTAGAAAATAAAATCACATACAATCACTTTCTACTTCTCATAATTCAATCAAATGAAATGAATAAAATTGGTACTTCAAAGTTATTTTCAAGGGACAAGAGAAGATACACAATCATAGCAAATCAATAACCTAACCAAACTCCCATAAATCCAAAAGATACACAATAACAAATATAACCCCACTGGCCCCTCATAAAACTGGCAAGCATAAACAATAACCAATTATATTGGTGATAGACAATACACATGAATGCAAGTTATGCACTAAAATTAATAGAACCATAATTATCAAGTGCCATCAGTATAATGTGCCAATACAACAAAGCATATATACCTACCTCATACCCTCTATAAGTTATGTAGGAACTATGCACTTCCCCCCTCCTATTTAGTGGGTCACATGGACAGAGGGACCTATAGAGGACTCTAGAAGTCTATATATACATACCTAGTCCCAATCTCAGATTTCCATAATAGATTCCATCATATTAGCTCCACCATGGTACTGGAGATATATATACATAAGCTCATACCAATATAGAAAAGACCAACATGTTTGATAAGTCATGAAAATATGTCTTTTACAACGCCTAAAACATAGAATAATTATGAGTTCTTAAGCGCGTTTGTTAGTTTAATATGCGTTTTATGTTTGTTTTATAGGAAAATGAGAATTCATGGAATTATGGATGCAGGACTAATTGGAGCTAAAATTGGCTAAATCATGGAAGAACACTATTTTGTGTTGATCTGGACAAGATGGAGACAATTTCATTCATGAGATAACCCAACATGTCATAAAATAAGCCTTAATAAAAACAACTTTAAGGCTGGAAAACAAGGAAAATACCAAGCCAATGGTGAAACACACAATTACAAGGCTATTTTGGAAGAAATCAAAGCACTTTGTGATGGATTGAATTGAAGACATTATGCTGGAGAGTTACCGTAGTCCATGGCCAGTGATGTAACCCATTTGATGGAATGGATCTAAGGAGTAGCAGTATCTAAATGTTCTAGAAATAATCAAGCCAAAGCAGAATAAAAAGGAACAAATTGGCTAAATCCTGGAAGAGCACTATTTTGTGTTGATCTGGACAAGGAGCGGAAACAATTTCATTCATGAGCTACTCAACATGCCATAATAAGCCTTAGTAACAAAACTTTTGAGGCTAGAAACAAGAAAAGTACCAAGGCAGTGGTGAAAAGCACAAGTACAAGGCTATTTCAGAAGAAATCAAAGTACTTTGTGATGGATTGAATTGAAGACGTTACGCTGGGGAGTTGCTACTATCCATGGCCAGTGATGTAGCCCATTTGATGGTGTGGATCTGAGGAGTAGCAGTATATAAATGTTCCAGGAATAATCAAGCAAAAGCAAAATAAAAAGGAGCAAATAAACACTCCACGTGAAGGTTATCGGCCCGTGGTACTCTTTACCAGCCATAAAACTTGTCGTCTAGGCTATGGCTTCAATTGACGTCATCGTAAACCTGACAACGAGCCCTTGTACAACTTGTGGTACACTCTACAAGCCATGAAGGTGCTCGTACAAGGTACCAAGGCAGTAACAAAGTCCCAAATGCAAAGGCAAGAACCAAGGCAGCCTTGCACGACTCGTAGACAGTTTCACGAGTCATGAAGGAACTCGTGAAGAGGAGAAAATTTTGGGACAGTTCCAATGTCAAGTAAAGGACGATGGCATGCTATACTGAACATGAAAAGGACCATGAATTGTGGTACCAGATGTGAAAGTGCACAACGCCTAGAAAAGCCCAAATCCTAATCCATTTAGGAACCTTTTTTCCTAATTAGTTTAGGTTTATTTTTCCTACTTGTCTTAGGATATATCTAGCCTAAGTCCTCAAACAACCACTCCATATAGACTACACCAGTAAGCTAAGGCACGAGTAAAAACTGTTAAATAAGCTTGGATAGTCCTTTGAAAAATGAATTTACATGCAAAATAAAGTCCTCATACACCCTCAATGATTCCAAATCTATGCCATACCAAAACTTGACATCACATAATAAAAATCAGCTAGAGTTGGAGTTTTCTATTAAAGTCCTTGTAGTTTTGCATTAATTATTGGTGGAGTATCACGGCAAACTAATGTTACTTTCTGCACCTTCTCTAGAGTTGTTCATTGTGAGTTAAACAGCCAAGAAAGAGAAATTCTTGTATCACAAGACAAGGAGAAGAAGAAAATGAGAAGTTAATAACACTTTCTTTTCTCATTCTATGTTTTTAGTAGATGTTTAGATAATGTTTGGTTGAAAGTTGAAAAAGAATATTTGGATGCTAAAACTATTGGTGCTATCAACTTCTACTTTATCATTACGTGTAACATTAGAATTTTTAACTCTAAATAAGGAGAAATACAGAGAGGTATGGAGAAATAATTTTACAGGAAAAAATCACTAATGACATTGTAACAAGAGCTGGAAATTCTCACAATTCAATACTAATAATAAAAAGGGAACATAGAGCACATAAGAATGCTATTGATTGAGAAAATGCCATATATGGGCTTGGAATCAAGAAATGTGACTTTTTGATATAATAACTATTACTTATTCATTTTAGATGTTGGTTGATTAGTTGCATATGAAAGTTAACTTTAAAATATGCAAAATGTAGGATGAGTTGTTGTGGGCTGCAACATAGTTGTACAAAGTAATCAGAAGAAGCCAATTCTCAATATGTTAATTTATGGGAATCTGGTTCACCTTAGACATGGAGCCAATTTTTCAGCATGTTATTGGCACAACTTTACTGTATTTTTGGTGATTATCTAGCAATGTACAAGCAAACATTTAGCTATGGTAGTAAATACTTCAATTCTACTGATCTCGTGGCCTTTTTCAAGTAACAGATAGTGTATTTGTTCATATTAGTAGTGCTTTTTTGATGCACTCATACTTTGCATTGTTGTTTCAATAAAAAAGGAGATAAGAGTATCTAATAGGGAAAAACTTTTTTTTACATAATAGACCCATCTGTAATTCTATCAACTAAAGCACACAAAATAATATATCACAAATCAGTGTTACATGATTGTTTACTTATAAAATCATGATTCATTTATGTTTTATTTGCAGTTACTAGAGGAAAGAAGAGAATATACAGAGTAGAACAGAGGAACAAAATAAAGGGAATTTAAATATTGACATCCATTACATGCAAGCAAAAAGTTGACGACGATGGTTGAGAAGAAGAAAGTATTCATGGTTCACCAACTACTAAAGATTTTATCAAAAGGTTGACAACACAGATTAAGGATATAGCATTGAAGGTCTTTAGTTCTTATAGGTGCAAGTAAAATATGACCAGCAACAATTACAAGAAAGTACATGGACCATATCCATATCCAGAGTTTGATGCGGTGTCTGAGGGAGTTGAGTACAATTACCACACAAGAAGTTCAAATTCTACTCCAGCTTGAAATTTTAAAAGTACTGGTCATTTTCAAACACCAACTAGGTTTGCTTCTAGATAAGTGATGTAATATTAGATGATGAAAAGGAGGCTAAAGAGTGGGCAGCACAAGTGGAACCTGGAATTTAGATTACCTTTGGTTCTCTCCCTCATGGTGGAAAAAATGGCAAGCTCAAAGATGGTGAGGTGAAAATTATGACAGAATCATGGAGCTTTACAATAATTAGAAATTTAATAAGCATGCTCTCCATACACCCGCATAGTCTAAGAATGGGAGATATTGAAATTATTCATCAAGCCTGGATTTGCAAGGGAATTCCAAAAATATAATGTTGGATTAGGTGCTCATGCCCTTAGTTTCCCAAAGGAAGTGGGGCGTCAAGAATTTCGACCTTCTCTAGAGACGAGGCTTCAATTTATGTAAGTAATGCTAGTGACACAGAGTCAGACTAGATAGAACAAGATGAACCTGAGCGTGTATAACCATCAGACAATTAGTTGATGGTACTAGAGAGCTACGTCACGTCAGATTTAGTCGTGAAAAATTTAGAGAGGTGCACGCAAAACAGCGGTGGGAGCAGAACTGGATAGTATACAAGCACAATACCTTTAGAATCATGTATTTCATGTTAAATTGTCTGTGTTTTCTACAATATATCAATATATTCAACATGGAATATTTTGATATCCTAGAGGCCAACATCACCTTCTATAATATTTGGAGCCAAGATTTTAATTTTATGAGTTCTAAATTCTAAAAGAGCCGCACCAAGTGTTTGTACTATGAAAAATAACCAATCTATAACTTATAATCTTCTCTTTTCCACATTCTAATAGCACCAAATTCTCAATGTTCAACTGCACAATAATGTCAATCTCAGATCCCTCCCCAAAATTATCTAATTATATGGTCATTATTATTCCTATAATTTTTAAGTGTTATCATCTCTTTATGTAGCTCATGAAAGATAAGGAAAAAAGTGGATGTCTACTTCTTTCATGGATTCTGAGATACTATAGGGAGTTGTATTGACTCTACACATCCCGAGAAAATAAAACATCAAACATAGAGAAGTGATTGATTAGCTAACTAGACAGGACGGCACAAAATGTAAAAAATAAATCATTGGAAAAACATTTTGTCAATACTTCTTTCTCCAACAAATATGTCAATTCTTTAACCAGTCAAAACCACAAATATAAAAGGCGATAAAGATGTAAACAACAAAGAGACTCCTAATTTTAAGATACCTTGTCCAAACTTCAATCAAATTGTAGAATGTTCATCAGACAAGTGTCGAAACACCAAGGAAATGATGATAAGTGAAGAAAAATATAAGAATACATGAGGATATAAAGCTTTAAAAGAAACTTCACCACATACACGAGCAACTCAATTCACAGTAGGCCAAGTTTGGTCAGTAATGAAGTCATCAGATCTTGATGTCTCCTGAAGATTACTAAATGCAAGAGTATCATTTTGTTATTATGCCTTCTGAATGCGTGCTTAATTTTATTATATTTAAAAAATAAATGACAACTTAAACGTCTAAGTACTAGCTAGACGTCTCTTATGACTCTAATACACTTCCCACATATAGGAGTGAGTTTTAAAATATAAGTACATATGAGGGTAGAATTATGAGGTGTCACGTCACATCTGAAAACCATTAAATGAACTATAACCTACACTAGGTAATTACTTATATTATGCACGTCAACTGGATTTTATTCCTTTATTTTGGTAAGGTTGAAAATGACAGTTTATTATGATTCATTGGATAGTACAGTTTAGCAAATGGTCATGTCTACCTTTGTTGTGACTTAGTTCTATTTTTTTCTGAGAGCTTCTTACCATAACATAACTTTGTGCTATCTTTATCAATATGTACTCAGTAAAAATATATTTATCAGTAGTATCAGCTCTTTTTATGCTTTTTTTAGGAGAAATGTAAAAGATGAGAAGATACCAATGCATTTGTTTCTGAAAAATCTTGATGCAACTGTGAGTTACTCTATCATTTCTTGCAAACTAAACCTCTTGAGTTTAGAGATCTCTAAGGAGGAAAACGATCAGAAAAATATACATCTTGTCTTGACTAATGTTGGTGTCACATGCAAGTAATGAACTAGAGTTTGCAAAAACACAAAGGATCCTAATAAGAATATTATTAGATATACCACACGCAGCAATTAAAGTAGAATATATGTTAAAGATGTTGAGATAGAATTCAAAATATAACTTTCACTTTACCAAGAGAAAGAGACAAATCAGAGATGACTTTCAAGATAAACCAAAAATTTTCACCTTTTAGCTTATCTCGCAAGATTGAGAAATACAGAATACAAAAACGTATTTACAACTATTAATTTTTAGCATATCTTGCACTGATTTTCCAAACTTCAAATAGATGAACTGGTTCAATTCTTTAGAATGTTGAGCTTCTTACCCTAGCACTGATTTTTAAACTAGGAACTCTCTTCCTTCCCCTTCAACTTTACAGAACCCCTTTCCTAAAAATTTCAACTGGATTTTAGAAATTAGATGGAAAATCTAAATATACTTATACCCCTAAAGAGAAACATTTGAGCACATACCTGATGAAACATATACTTTAGAGATCCCTATTAGTGAAAAATTGAAGAAACTCAACCAAAAAAGAACTTAATTTCTATATATTTCACCAACAAGAGGAACCCATATACATGTGAAAATATTTTTCAAATCTATGGAATACTCATTTGGTTTCTTTAGTTTTGTGAAGAAGAGAGCGTATAACTGAGAGGAGAGAATAATCTTTTATTTCTTAGAGAATTTCTTTTTATTTCCTCATCTTTTATTTTATTTTCTTTTAAATTTAAATTGATTCAATTTTTAGTAGTGGCCACTAGGTCGCTACAAAATTATATTTAGTGGCGATATTTCATAAGTCGCTACTAAATATTTAGAGCCAAAAATTTTATTTTAGCAGAACTTTATAAATTCAGAATCAGTAACAACTATTTGTGGAGACATAAGATAACTTGACACTAAAACTAAATATTTTGGAGCGACAATATATGTCGCTACCAAGTATAAAGTTTCTGTAGCAACAAGTATGGTCGCCACTAAATGTTGTCACTATGTCTTATTTTTTATGCATAAAATTCCATGGAAACAAGTAAATTAGGATTTATACTATCAAGAATGAAAATACATGTATACATCTCACATTCATACTCATGAAAACATAGAAATTATCTCATGTAATATAATGTAAAATAAGACCTCATGATGAATACAAGGATATAGTGCTAAAATAGAAGGGATTTCTCAAAAATATCAACTCTCCTCAAATCTTGACTCAAGATAATGAAAAAGGGTGTGTGAAGAAAGGAATCCACACTTTGGTAAGCCTTACATACTTGGGAGTTTAGAATCTTGAAGTATGTTGGAAGAAATTGGAAGATTTCTCAAGTTCTCCTCCAAACCCTAGCCCCTCTTCCTCTCTTGAATTTTGCTTCTGTCTTAGAGAGGATATTTCAACGTAAACAAGGCTATCTGAGATGTTCTAGGGCTGATTTAAGTGTAAAAACGTCATCCTTAGGCTTAGAAAGGGTGGGAAAGGACCAAAATAATCCTTTTGAAAAGCTGTCAAAAGCCCCTACAGGCCCCGTAAGACCCCTCTCGTAACCCTTTGGCTCAATTTCAGAGTTACAAGAAGTTGCTACGAGCCACACTACGACTTGTAGCCCACACTACGACCCCATAGAGAAGGTTTCGTAGTGCAACTCTACACTAACAATCTTCAGTAAAATGGTCATAACTTTTGACTCCAAACTCTAAATGAGGTGAAACTAGTTGCGTTGGAAAGCTAATTCAAGGGGCTTTCATTTGATATGTCATGAGTTATCTAGTTGTTTGTGTGCTAAAAGTTATGATCATTTAAAGTTGACTCTTGCATAATACAACATTCAAAACTCAATTTATAGGAAAGTCTTAAACGTCTAAGTACTAGCTAGACGTCTCTTATGACTCTAATACACTTCCCACATATAGGAGTGAGTTTTAAAATATAAGTACATATGAGGGTAGAATTATGAGGTGTCACGTGATAATTGAATCATGAAAAGGAAGAGAGAATTATTGAGTTTTTTGTGGGTTATGGGTCCCACATGTTTTGCTTTTGTTTGTTAAACTTTGGCTATAAATAGCCTACAAGATTAAGAATGAAACACAGTGTAAGAAATACACAGATAAGGAGCAATATAATTTTCTCCTACCTTCTCTCTTCTTTCTTAATTTTCAGATCATATTTCTCCTTTAATTTATTATAATTAATTTTAGATTTATTTATAACATAATTTTAATTTTTGGATTATATATTAATAAACTTCTTCCTACAACTAAATATCTAGAGATGCCCCAAAACAAAACGAACATTGTAGTACAAATTGAGACGTAATAAAATCATGTGCATTTCTCTATTGCATGGTCCACACCCATCTTTAGCCAAGCTGCCGCACATGAACCTTTATGAAACCCCTAGTTTGTCAAGCTACGAAATGGTCCACCATGAACATCTTGAAAATCGAAATGTCATTGATCTTGACATAAGAATTAGACATTTGTTGACTTGGGAAGAAAGCTTGAGTGATATGCTTTTGTGAATATTGTTTTTGTCCTAATTTATATGATATTTTTTATATATCGCGAGTTAAGTTGATTATTTTTTAAAGTTAAGTTAGATAAGATGAATTCAATAATTTAAAATTAAAATTTAGATTACTATCTCTCTAGATCTATGATGTAGTGGTAGGATTTACGTACATTTTACCCTCCCTAAAACACACTTGTGAAATTTCACTGGATATATTATTGTTGTTGTTGTAAACTATACAAAAAGTACTATAAGCTACTGCAATTCTTTTCATGCTAATATAGGTGAAATATAGATGATTTTAAAATTTAAAAAATAAAGAATGTCGATAAGACGGAGAATGCAGTTTAAACCCTTGGAGTTTTTGTGCAATTTAAACCCTAGGAGTTTTGTGCAGTTTAAACCCTTGGAGTTTTTGTGTAATTAGTTGATGGCGTTTGTTAACGATCCCATTAGTATGTATTAACATCCGATAGGCCTATGACGGAGGAAAAAGCACCTAGTGCCCAGCTGCGCCAGGGAAAAGAATAGAAGAAGCATCTGACTACTTCATCCGATAGGCCTATGACGGAGGAAAAAGCACCTAGTATTTCCATTATCATAAATTGTGATGTTGATATAGCATCGTTTTAATTTTTACTAGTTTTATTGGATTTTTTTGTGTGTCGTCAAAGCATGTACCTTGTTTGATAATAAATATTATAAAACAATTAATTCTGAACTTATAAAAAGGTAAATAATTCACTAATTTTGATAAATTGTTTATTTATAAAGGTCCTATATACAGACAGATTCTATAGCTAGTTAGAACTCATGGTAAATTTATAATTTTCTTTAGCGGCTATAGGATATTTTTTTAATTCATATAAGTAAGAAATATAAATCTATCAAATAAAGAAGATTTAGGAGTCTTTCTACGGCTATAATTTTTTATTTCATCATTTCTTTTCATATATTTTAAAAGTCAATATCATAAATATAAAAATCGTGAAAAGACAATTTTATTTAAAAAAGAAATTTTTAATGAAAGAAATTTTTTTAAAACATTTCTATAGATATTCACACTTTTAATATAGTATAGATGAGTACTTTTTCAAATTTTCTCTTGATTCAGTGTAAACAGTGGCCAGAGCTGACCAGAAACCACATTCACTTTCTATTTCACATGAAATATTTTCTTTTTTAAAAACATAACAAATTATGTACCTAAAAATTATTCTCTTTATTTTAATTTGTTTGTTATACCTTTTATTAGTCTATTTTAAAAGACAATATTTTCTTCCTTATTTGACAACTGATTAAGTAAATTATTTATCTCTCTACTCGTTAATCGAAAGAGATCATATGGAAAACATGTCAAACGGGGGCCACCTTTTATGTGCAATTTTTCTCCATTCCGTTTATTATACTCAAGCATGATACGGATTTTGAAACATTAAACACTCATGATTACATAAATTTAAGTCGGAGAGCCTAAAATATGAGAAAGAAAATAACAAATTAAATTTATGACAGGTGATAAAATATCTTTCCCAAATTACGTAATGACATCATCCAAAATTTTACATCTATTTTTTAAAACTCTAATAGTAAATTCAAACACAAAAATTTATAAATTTTTGGAAATAACATTAATATATTTTATTACGTAAATAATAAATACATTTATAAATTACAATAATTAATGATCAAAATATTTAATAAAATATACAAAAAAAATTAGAATAAGAAAAATTGTTTCACTCCCGCGATAAAAAAAAAATGCTACTATAATTAGAACGGAGGGACTATATAAATCTAATTAATAATGGCTGAGGTAAAGAGGCATCAGTTTTTGAAATGAAATCTAAACCTCAAAATCATTTACTCCCTCCGTCCAACTTTACTTGGCTTCTATACTATTAATACTTGTCCACTTTATGAAATCAAGAAACAGTTTTATACTTAGTTCCTAATTATAGTCATTTCCTTATTACATTTTTCAAGACATCATATTTATTATATTCAAAAGGATAATTTGATAAAATTACCCTATCATTTATTACTTCTTAATCACTGTGTCAAGTCAATAGAAGCCAAGTAAAATTGGACGGAGGGAGTAGCATATTACCTTCAAAATCATTAAATGTTACCTTCAAAATCATTAAATGAGATCTAAATGTCAAATGTTACTTCCTTCATTAAAAAAAAAAAGGTTTGATTTGACTTTGTGGATCCAAAGTCTAAATTGACAATTACTATAAAGATTTTCAATGGCTGCATATTTCCATCACTTTGTCAAAATTGTTAGGCAAATAAAAGTCCAAGAATTTAGCCAAAAGTTTTGTCAAAATTGTTAGGCAAGAAAAATCTAAGTTAGGTATAAGTTTGGTATAAGTTGGATATAATTTTGATTTTATTGTATTTCATTGATGTCATTAGTGATATCAAGCGGTGTAGTATTTTTCCTATAAATATGAGAGTTTTGCTCATTTGTAGTAACACGAAAGACTACTGAGACAAAGATGGCCTGTCAAGAACGTAGAGGAAGTAGGATGGGCAGTTGGTCAGACAAAAAAATAGAGAGTGCAAAAGAAAGAAGAGAGAGTAATCCACAAGCTAGTTTAGTTTGTGAGAAAAATAGTGTGAGAGTAAAATTGTTGTGAGTTATGTGAAATAAAAGAGTGTATGTTATTTTACAAAGAATAGTTATTTTTGGCATTATCAAATTGTCATCAATATTATTATATCACATTTACTCCATTGTAATATTTGGTATTGTGACTCTCTTGTATCACTACTTAGCGAAAATATTCTGGGCGTGATTATTATTTTTCCCAACATCGTAGTATCAGAGCCATGAAAAATAATAGTCCACTATACTTCCAGTACCCCCGTCTCACAAGAGAAAATTATGAAAAATAGTGTCTACGAATGAAAGTCATTCTTGGCTCTCAAGATATTTGAGACATTGTAGACAAAGGGTATACAAAACCCGTTAATGAAAAAACTTTGTCCCAAAATGAAAAGGAGATCTTGTTAAAGACAAGAAAGGAAGATCAACACCCTCATCTATCAGTGTTTGGATGATGGCATGTTTGAGAAGGTGGCTAATGCAACCACCTCAAAAGAAGCTTGGAAGATTTTACAAAATTCTTTCCAATGAATTGATAAAGTAAAGAAGATAAAACTTCAAATTCTAAGGGCTGATTTTGAAGTTTTAAAAATGAAAGAATCCGAATCCATTTAGAATTTCTGTTCAAAAGTGATGGCAGTTGTAAATCAACTAAGAAGGTACGAGGAAGAAGTAGATGATGTGTGTATGGTAGATATTTCACACTTTAAAACCTAATTTTGATTATGTGGTGCATGCTATTGAGGAATCTAAAGATTTAGATTCTATGACGGTAGAGCAATTAGAAGGTTCTTTAGAAGTCCATGAAGATAAAATGAAAAGAAAGTGAAGAAAAATGCTCATGGAGAGGTGAAGAGATACAAGGCAAGACTAGTCCATGAAGATAAAATGAAAAGAAGAAAAGAAGAACCACTAGAACAACTTCTTAAGACTCATGCATCCTTCAAAAATCTTGAAGGTGAAACAAGTTCTAGAAGGAATGGACAATGGCGAGGCCGTGGTGGTCGTGGAGGCCGTAGAAGAAGAAGAAGAAGTTATATTAACAAATATAATAATGAGGATAAAAGCCATCAAGCATTTAGAGGTCGTGGTCATGGACAACAATGAGGTAGAGGGCGTGGAGCCTATCAAGGTACCAATAAAATAAGGTATGACAAATCTAAAATTGAGTGTTATAATTGTCATAAATTTGGGCATTACTCTTGGGAATGCCGTAATAATGTTAAATAGAAAGCTAACCTTGTTGACAATAAAGAAGAGGATGAATCAACATTGTTAATGGGACTCAAAGAAGAAGATACAGATGATTGCAGTTCATGGTATCTTGACAATGGAGCAAGCAATCATATGTGTGGACACAAAGGCATGTTTGTGGAGATAAAGAAGATGGTGAAAGGTAATGTGTCTTTTGCAGATACCTCAAAGATCCAAATTGAAGGGATAGGTACGATTAAAATATCCTGTAAAGATGGTAGTCACAAATTGATTAATGAGGTTTACTATATGCCAAAATTGAAAAGTAATATTTTGAGTTTGGGTCAACTTCTTAAAAAAAGATATAATATTCATATGAAAAATATGCATCTTTGGCTTAGAGATTCAAGTAACAACTTAATTGCTAAAGTACATATGGCAAAGAATAGGTTGTTCCCTTTGAATCTTAAAATCATTGATGCAAAGTGTTTGAAAACTAATGTGCAAGATGACTCATAGTATTGGCACATGCAATTTGGACACTTGAATTTTGAAGAACTCAAATCAATGGGAGACAAGAACATAGTTGACGAAATTTCATCAATTAAACATCCAAATCAATTGTGTGAAGCTTGTCTTCTTGGAAAACATGCAAGGAGGAGTTTTCCGAAAGAGACCACATCAAGAACAACCAAGCCACTCCAACTTGTTCACACAGATATATGTGGACCAATTGATCCACCTTCTTTTGATAAAAGTAAATACTTCTTGCTCTTTATAAATGATTTCAGTAGAAAGACTTGGGTAGACTTTTTAAAGCAAAAAATCTAAAAATTTTGTTGCTTTAAAAATTTTTAAAGCACTTGTAGAAAAAGAAAATAGTTGTGAAATTAAAGCACTAAGGTCCGATAGAGGAGGCAAATTCACTTCAAAAGAATTTAATGACTTTTGTCAATCTCATGGAATTCATCGCCCTCTAACGGTACCTTACTCACCCCAACAAAATGGAGTTGCAGAAAGAAAGAATAGAACAATTCTTAATATGGCTAGATGTATGTTGAAAGCTAAAAATATGCCAAAAGAATTTTGGGCCGAGGCTGTTTCTTGTGCAGTTTATTTGAGCAATAGATCTCCAACAAGAAATGTGAGAGACCAAACGCCTCAAGAAGCATGGAGTGGAAGAAAGCCAAGTGTCAAGCACTTGAGAATCTTTGGAAGCATAGCCTATGCTCATGTTCCACATCAAGGGAGAGCTAAACTTGACGATCGAAGTGTCAAGTATGTGTTTGTTGGCTATAATTCGAGTTCAAAGGGCTACAAGCTATACAATCCAAACAATAACAAGGTGGTGGTGAGTCGTGATGTTGAATTTGATGAAGCAGCAACATGGAATTGGGAGGCTCAGGAAGAAAGAACATATGATTTTCTTCCATACTTCAGAGATGAAGAAGAAGAGGAGATAATTCCACCTACACAAGATGCAACCTCACCTCCTTCACCAACAATTATTACATCTCCATCCACTCAAGAAAATTCAAGTGAAAGGCCTCATAGGATGAAGAGCTTCCAGGAACTCTATAATAACACAAATGAAGTTACTAATTTTGATTTTTTTTTTGTTGTTTCTTTGCTGATAGTGAACCAATGAATTTTGATAAAGCTATTAAAGACAAAAAGTGGAGACATGCCATAGAGGAAGAAATTCTATCAATTGAAAAAAATAACACTTGGGAATTAACAACTTTTTCCAAGAATCATCGAGCAATTGGAGTCAAATGAGTATACAAAGTGAAGAAAAATGCTCATGGAGAGGTGAAGAGATACAAGGCAAGACTTGTAGCAAAAGGCTACAAGAAAAATCATGGCATTGACTATTACGAAGTCTATGCACCTGTGGCTCGCATGGAGATAATTCGTTTGCTGATCTCTTTAGCAATACAAATGAAGTAAAAAATCCATCAACTAGATGTCAAATCGGCATTCTTAAATGGATATCTTGAAGAAGAAGTCTACGTTGAGCAACCAATAGACTTTATGGTAAAAAATCATAAAGATAAAGTGTTGAGGTTGAAGAAAGCCTTATATGGAATGAAGCAAGCTCCACGTGCATGGAATAGCCTCATTGATAAGTACTTTCAAGACAATAAATTTACTCGTTGCCTTCATGAATATGCTCTTTACGTTAAAGTCCATACTAACAGAGATATTCTGCTTGTTTGTCTTTATGTTGATGATCTTATTCTGATGGGTAATAATCCAGTTTTGTTTGAAGCTTTCAAGAAAACTATGTCCCTTGAGTTTGAAATGAAAGACATAGGGCTCATGTCATATTACTTGGGTCTAGAAGTGAAGCAAATGAAGGAAGGCATCTTCATATCTCAAGAAAGTTATACAAAAGAGATTTTGAAGAAGTCCAACATGTTCGATTGTAATTCGGTGAACACCCCAATGGAAAGTGGAACAAAATTGTCAAAGTTTGATGATGGAGAAAAAGTGGATTCCACCCTGTTCAAAAAGTATCGTGGAAAGTCTAAGGTACATGACATGTACTAGACCAGATATACTCTTTGCAGTTGGAGTAGTAAGTAGCTTCATGTAAGCTTCTATCTCTACTCACTTGAAGGTCGCTAGAAGAATTCTTCGTTATCTAAAAGGTATGGTCGACTTTGGACTATTTTATTCTTCTTCTGATGATTTTAATCTTGTGGGATATTGTGATAGCGATTATGCTGGAGATATTGATGATAGGAAAAGTACATCTGATTTTGTATTTTTCTTGGGTGACTGTGCTATTTCATGGAGTTCAAAGAAATAGTCCATTGTTACTCTCTCGACTTGTGAAACTGAATATGTGGCAGCAACTTCATGTACATGTCATGCTATTTGGCTGAGTAGATTATTGAAGGAACGCAATTTGCCACAAATTGAGGCCACAATAATTTGTGTTGACAACAAATTTGCACAAGCACTTGCTAAGAATCCAGTGTACCATGATCGAAGCAAGCATATACACACAAGATATCATTTTATCCGAGAATGCATTGCCAAGAAAGAAATAGAGCTCAAGCTTGTGAAATCTCATGATCAAGTTGCGAATATCTTCACAAAACCTCTCAAGTTTGAAGATTTTTAAATTGTTAGGCAAGAAAAGTCTAAGTTAGGTATAAGTTTGGTATAAGTTAGATATAATTTTGATTTTATTGTATTTTATTGATGTCATTAGTGATATCAAGTGGTGTAGTATTTTTCTTATAAATATGAGAGTTTTGCTCATTTGTAGTAACACCAATAAAATAGAGAGAGCAAGATATCAAGTGGTGTAGTATTTTTCATATAAATATGGGAGTTTTGCTCATTTGTAGTAACACCAAAAAAATAGAGAGAGCAAAAGAATGAAGAGAGAGTAATCCACAAACTATTTTAGTTTGTGAGAAAAATAGTGTGGGAGTAAAATTATTGTAAGTTGCGTGAAATAAAAGAGTGTTTGTTATTTTACAAAGAAGAGTTATTTTTGGCATTATCAAATTGTCAATAATATTATTATATCACATTACTCCATTGTAATATTTGATATTGTGACTCTCTTATATCGCTACTTAGCGAAAATATTTTAGGCGTGATTATTATTTTTCCCAACAGACTTGACTCGAAGTTTAGAAATATAAAGAAAATTTTTTAATCTTGTGGTCTATAAAAAAAAAGGTGATTCTTTTTTAAACAAACAAACAAAAAAAAATAAGTCATTTTTTTAACGAAAAAAGTAATATACATGTACAATAATAAATTTTCACTACAACAAAATCATATAATTTTTAGACAATAGAGCTATTATAAAAAAAAAAATTGACTGTAACAATAATCTGATTCTGAGTCAATTTATAAATTTTCAATAAATTTCTTAATATAAATATAAGACAAGAACAAAAGTTATTATAATTCGACGAATCCATACAATATAGTACATAATACTCTGCATCCGCCACGGGGTTTGTCCTACATTAGGCGGCCAAACGCTAATTAATTATACAACTGCATCTTAGAAGAAATAATAAATAGCAAGGTATTAATTAAAGTAAAGTAGAAAATCGAAGCTAGCAGTTGAAATTATGGTTACATAATTAGGATGCTTTTAATAATTGTCACATAAGTAGGCTTCTAATAATGGCAGCTTGAGCACTGTCACTCTCAGTAGATTCCAAAAGCACTGATAAACGATCACTTAGGTCTTCCACTTCTCTGTGTAAACTTCTTATGTAATTACATGTCTCCTGCAACACTTTGGAAGCTGAACCCTGTATCCAAAATTAAAAAAAATAAAATTAAGAAATATAGCCAACATAGCTCCAAGGTGAATTTTGAAGAAAGTAGAGTCCAATATGCAGATTTTATCTCTATCTCAAAGTTAGATAGATCATTTTTGATAAACTCAAAACTCAAAGAAAAAAAAAATCCCAAGCAATTCAAAAGAAAAAATAACAGAAGTACCAGAAATAGAGATAGTGGCAAAAAAACAATAAATAGTAACAAAAGAGTAAGTGAAATAAAATAATATTTTCCTCTATCCCAATTATATGATTCATTTTCCTTTATGTTAGTTATAAAAAAAATGACATATTTTTATAGTTAGTAATAATTTAACTATAAAATACTCATCTTACACTTATTTCTTTCTTTCTTAAAACTTAAAATATATGAAAAAACATATGGATTTCTCACGTAATTGCTCACGAGATCATATATCAATTAATTATACATTTTTTTAATGTAATTAACATAAGATGGAATGTAGTTAAATATAAAGCGTATTAATGTGAGACAAGCAAGAAATGTTATGAAGTGACAAAGAGTCCTACAGCACATGCTTGCAACACATACTATTAAATAAGGAGGCTTGCATTGTGGCCTAGTGGGCATGAGAATATGACTTTCAAACTTATCCTTAAAAAGATAATGGAGGC
The DNA here is from genome assembly GCA_000787875.1 of Solanum virginianum. Classification (NCBI taxonomy): domain Eukaryota; kingdom Viridiplantae; phylum Streptophyta; class Magnoliopsida; order Solanales; family Solanaceae; genus Solanum; species Solanum virginianum. The sequence continues at coordinate 20,535 of DF362059.1, forward strand.
CACACAAAATATGATTGGCTTTATGAAAATGTGTTCATTCATTTGTACAAACACAATATATATAAGTAGTAAAGTAAAAAAAGAGCGGTAGACCTGGTGCACTAAAGTTTTCGCAATGTGTAGAGTTTGGAGAAGGATTTGACCACAAGGGTCTGTTGTACAAATAAAATGTGACCAAATTAATATTTACAAAATGTAACAATGTAAATGGTTGACCAAATTAACGTTTACAAAATGCAACAATGTAAATGGTTTTTTTTACTTAATAAGTACATGTTATAAAAAATTTAACTGGCGTAAATTGAAAAATGTACCTTATCAGAACGCCTGGTACGGCTTTCAATAAGCAGTTGTAACTTTGATACGAGATCAGCAATCTGATCATCAGTTATTATGGAAGGTCCTGATTGTCTCGAACCGCGTGATCTCCGGCTTGACATTATATTGTCAGAGGAACTTAGTTGTGTACTTAAGCACAATAGTACACCAGAATGGGAAAGAGTTTGTAACTAAGCTGTCAGAGAGAAGTTACAGTAATAGAATGTTGAATGAATATGTGAGAGTTTTGGAGTTTAAAAAGAGCAGAGGATGATAACTATTTGAGAGACAAGTTATGGACATAGAGAGAAGGGAACCATATGAACAAGACTAAGGAAAAAAAAAACACTAAGGAACAAGTGTTAGAGGTGAAGAAGACAAGTGCATGGGAGATAGTTGTGGGCTATTCTTCTTTTTAAATAGAAAGTTCGAAAATATTATTAAGAGAGAAATTGATGAAAGATAATAAAGGGCTTTGGGGGCGGGGTGGGATGGGACGGTTTGGCATATATATATATATATATATATATATAGTGGCAGATTTATCGGAGGGTTCAAATATGAGTAAGTAAACAGATGAAAGAAATTGAAGGGAGTTCAATATTTATTATATATACATAAAAAAAATAATTTTAATCGTACATAAATGTGAGTGTAAATTTTCATTGAAGAGGATTTAAATAAACTCTTGGAGTACCCTTACTAACTCCAGCCCTGGGTGTATAAGAGACTAAGGTTTATTTGATAGTTGTTAGGAGAAATACTATACATGTATTAGATTGTGCATAATTAAGTAATATTATATTTAGTAGTTAGTTGGGATTATGTATAAATTAAAATGGCGTATGATTTGCAATATAGAAAACTGCCTAACTAATAGATGTATAATTTTATGAGGGAATCTATATATAATTTTATGGAGGACATATAGAAGATGGAATCAGTAATACATAAATAACTAATTCCAGCATAAAATGATACGAAAAATTTCTCATAGTTAATTCATGCATTACTAATATCTGCATAACTTGAATCAACTACCAAATGATCCCAACTTAAGAATTTGTTTGGTACAAGATGAAAGGAATAACTAATCTTGTGATTAATTTTAATATGAGTTTATCTCATTTTTGATTGGGAAAAAATTACGAAATAACTTATTTCGAGATTAATTATTCAAATTGATGGTATTATCTTTATGTGGGATAACAAACCTAGCATAATTAATTTTGAGACAATTAATTTCAGAATAACTTGTTCTTCAGCTAAACTAGCACTATAGGGTCGTTCGGTAACTGGACAAAATAGGTTATAAATATATTAATTTCAGTATAACTTATATGATGTTTGATAGGTACATAGAAAATGAGTTATTAATGTATAAATCTAATACGATGTTTAGTTCGAAATCGCGCATAGCTAATACATGCATAAGTTATAAGAAAATCTAAGTTGTATATTATACAGGATAGAAGGAAAAATAATTAATACATGTATGATTAATCCCTACATAACTAATACATACATAAAATAACACTTATTTAAATTCTCTCCTAACTGTTCACTACATTACTAATACCCCCATTATTAGTAAAGGAAGTCATTTTCCTTAAATTTGAGGAAAATGAGTTGGTTTGAAAAATATTTTTCAAAATATTTAAGCCAATCAAATATGAGAAAATCGGAAAAAGATTTTTTGGACAATGTTTTCCTCCATGGAAAACACACCATCTCAAATATCTCACAAGTTTATGAGATATTTATAAAGAGACCAAAATCTCAAATATCCCATGAAATATTGGGATATTTATAAAGAGATCAAAATATACCAAACTCTTGATAATCAAATATTTCAAGAAGATCCATACAAATCCTTTTCATGGAGATCAAGTCTAAATCATCCTAATTCGAGAAATACAACTAACTGTCCTAGAATCATGGAGAAATCTTTCATGGAGATCAAGTCAAAATCATCCTAGTTCCAGTAATACATCACTAACGATCTTTGAATCATGAAAAAAATCTTACGAGAGAAAATCAAGAATATCACGGCAAACACACCTTTATTCTATGTTTATTTTTCTATTCATGAAAATCATGTATCATTTATTTCATTTCAAAATTAGGCATCTTCTAACAATCGTAGAGAATTGCTCTGAAAATTGCCGTGAAGGAGATTTGCAGAAGAATAGAAGATCCAAATTTATTTTTAAAACAAATTAATTTGATTTACAAATACCCTCTTCAATAACTTGAAGTATACCCTTGAACAATTCATATTAACTCCATTAATGGAGATTGAAAACTAAATGAATTCACCACTTAAGGTGTTAATCTGTAGAGAAGAGAATAAAGAAGAAGCTTCTAGATTGAGAATTGTTATATTTGTGTGTGTTAGATATAATGGTACATCAAGGACCACTATTTATACACCCTAACTTATGACACCTCATCATTCTCTAACTAATCTCATCATTAGTTAGTTACTCACACCATAAAGCTTGTAACGAACTTTAACTAACTCTACTTATCAATACTCCCCCTCAAGCTTATGATTGAAATACATTCTTCAATCCAAGCTGGTTGAGTAGTAAGTTGTGTTGCACTCTTCCCAGGCCCTTAGTCAACAGATTAACTAGTTGATTCTTAGTGCTGACATGTTCACTTTTCAACATTCCTTAGCAAATTCTTTCTCTAATAAAGTGGCAATCAATATCTATGTGCATACTTCATTTATGAAAGATTAGATTAGCTGATATTTGAATGACAGCCTTACTGTCACAGACTATGTTAACAGGTAGATCAACTTTGACTCCCAATTTCTTGAAGAGTCCTATACGCCAGATTATCTCAGCAGCATATGCAACCATACTTCTAAACTCTACCTCAGCTGAACTCCTTGAAACTGTCTCTTGTTTCTTTGATTTCAAGGATATAAGTCCATCTCCAAACTTACTAGATATCCTATTATAGATCTTCTAGTTACTAGACATGTTCCCCAATCAGAATCACAATAGCTTGTTAGTTGGGAAGTGTATATTGTTGGCATGAACAGCCCCAAACCAGGAGCCTCTTTGATATACCTGACCACCCTTAATGTTGCCTCCATATGTGACTTCTTAGGACAATGCATGAACCTGACTAAGGTCTTGGATAGGAAATACTAGCTCACATTTTGTCATGGTAAAATACATGAGCCTTCTTACTAGTTTTTGATAACTTGTAGGATCTGATAGAACAATATCCTTTTCATCTCTGGAGGCAGTAATGCACTTGTCATATTGAATTGATGTAAGCTTCTGATTCATTTCCAGTTGTGTGCTGGCAGGCTTTGCTCCTCTAGACCAAATTTTGAAATTAGTTGTATTGCATACTTTCTTTGTGGCATTAGAATCCCCTTGCTGGAAATTGAGAACTCAATTACTAGAAAAAACTTTAGCTCCCCTAAGCCCTTCATTTTGAACTTCATTTTGATCTCTTGTCTTGTGTTGTGTAAGAGTTAGTGATTGCTACTTGTTATAAGTAAGTCATCTACATAGACTAGGACTGCCTTAGTGTCATGGCCAACACTTTTTGGGAAAAGAGAGTAGTTATAATGGCTTTGCTTGAACCCCATCTATACTAGTGCCTAAGTCAGCTTCAAGCTCCATTACCTAAGGGCTTGTTTAAGTCCATACAAGGACTTGTGTAATTTGTAGACCTTATTTTTCTCCCCTTATCTGGCAAAACCAGGAGAAATTTCCATGTAAACTTCCTTAAATAGATCACCATTAAGAAAGACATTATGGATATCTATCTGATAAATGTACCACCCTCTGGAGGCAGCATGACAAACCACAGATGTGACAGTGACCATCTTTGCCACAAGGTTGAATGTTTCACCATAGTCTAGTCCCTCTTTTTGACTGAAACCTTTGGCTATCAATCTGGTTTTGAACCTTTCTACTTCACTTAAGGCCAAGAACATGATCTTATACACCTACTTACAGCTAATTGGCTTCGTGTTAGGAGGTAAGTCAACTATACTCCAAGTTTTGTTATCCTCTAGAGCATCAATCTCTAGTTGCATAGCCTTGATCCAGGTAGGATCAACAACAATCTTCTTAAATGACATTAGTTCAGATAGGACTAAATAAGCTTGCAAGATTCTTTGATAGGAAGAGGATAGGTGAGAATAGGTGACCTGGTTGTTCAAGGGATGAGTGTAGGCACTGGCTTAAGTTTTAGTAACAAAGTCTTGTAACCACAAAGGTGGTCTACTATGCCTATTAGATCTTCTGTGAGGTACAGAAATGGTTAGTTCAGGTAAAGATGGTTCATTTGATAGAAGTGATGGTGTTGTAGTATTATCAAGAGTAGGAGATGAATGCTAATGTTGTAGGAGGACCAGACATAAGGATTGAAGTTGACTCAGATGGAGTTTGTGAGGATGACTTATCTGGAGAAGGCAGATTTAAGTCACATATTGGAAATAAAGGATTTTAGAAGTAGCTTGCATGGTCTTGAAGGGAAAAATATTTTCTTGGAACACCACATTCTACTTACAAAAATTTTTTTTGCATAAATATCATAGAGTGTGTATCCATTTTGTGTAGAAGCATAGCTTATAGGCACTGGCGGAATAGCTCTAGGTGCTAATTTGTCCAAGACTCTAGTACAGGATGTATAACATAAGCATCCAAGGACTCTGAGATGAGACAACGTTGGAGAGTGCATATAGAGCTTCTCAAAAGGAGATTTAAATACAAGAACTCCGGAGGGTAATTTGTTTATAATGTGAACTGCAACACAAACACATTCACTCCATAACTTAAGTGGAATAGAAATTGAAATCTAATAGACCTGGCCATATCTAGAATGGTTCTGTGTTTTCTTTCAGCAATACCATTTTGTTGAGGTATGTATACACATGTACTCTGATGGAAAACACCAAGATCACTTAATAGATTTTGACATGCATGGCTAAAAACTCAACCATTATCAATTCTTAGGATCTTAACCTTGGTAGAGAATACATTCTAAGCTTGAGTAAGAAACCTTTTAAGTACTTCTAAAGTACCAACTTTTGAAGCAATTAGAAACACCTAGTATATCTATTGAAATCATCAATAATGGTAATAAAATATCTTTTTCCATTATGAGTAGGTACTCTATAAGGACCCCAAACATCACAATGTAGTCAAAGGCTACTTCTGACTCATGAGTACTAACAGGAAAAGGTAACTTGGATTGATTTGATAGAGGACAGACAATGCAATACATATGGTCCTAACTTCTAAAGTGACTAAGACAGTTATTATTTTTTATTATATCTATAGGGCATGGCCTAGTCTTTTTTGCCAAACATCAACATAACAAGTACTAGAAATAGAACTAACAAACCGATCACTACATAAATTGACTAGCTGCTTTGGAGCTTGAATAGGCCTTTCCTTCAATATGTAGAGTCCATGATCTTCCTTATTAATTCCCTTCACTTGACCAATGTAGAGATCCTGAAAACACACAAAAATCAGAAAACAATCTTGCCATGCATTGTAGCTCCTTAGTGATCTTTGATATTGATAGCAGGTTAGCCTTAATGTTAGGAAGATATAATACATTTGAAATAGTGATATTTTCCAGAACATTACTGCTACCAACATATGAGACTCCAACAAACTTCCCATTAGGTATGTACCACATTGCTTGTATAATCAGACACCTTTTTAGCTTTGTTTAATGAATCAAGTCTAGATATAATATGATATGTTCCTCTACTGTGTATAATCTATTCATTACCAGCATATATATATAGAAGGGCTCTAGGGTGACTACCTGCATCAGCTGTTGCTAAGTTAGCTGAGGAATCTTTTTTGTTCTCCACTTCTCCACTTGCCTTAAAAAAGAGTTGAAGGATTTATTGATATTGATCTTTAGTGAAAAAGGCTCAAGGATGTGTGGGTTGGTTAGGCTGATACACAGACTTCCCTTTGTTGTTGCTTTCTAAGATCTCCTGCTTGTTATTTTGTGTAAGCTCAACTTGATGTGCATAAATTCCTGGACTAGCAGGCTTTCTCTTTGATTTAAAGACTGTAGGATATCAAACTATTTTATAACACTGATCCTTTGATGACTTTTGCAACCATAATGCTCATATTGTAAGTGTTATTTCCTGACTTTGCTACTTTCTCCAAAGGTTCCTGTACGACCACTATAGTTTCCACTAGATCCATTTCCTGAATTTCATCTGTATGATCTTGTTCTATGACTGCGATGAGAACTTTTATGATTATACATAGTCATGCCTTCTATAAACTCTGGTCTTGAGGTAGATGCAAGGTTCCTTTGACTCTCTTGATCAACAATCAGTGCATAGGCCTTATTCAATAAGGGAGTAGGACTCATCATAAGAGTCTGACTCCTAGGTTATTAATAGGATTCATTTAATTCCATTAGGAACTGCAGTAACCTTTGTTATTTATGGTGTTCACTAAACTTCTTTAACTCAAGACAAGGACAACCAAGATAAGGCTTGAGAGCATCATACTCACCTCAGAGTTCTCTTAACCTGGAAAAGTAATCAGCCATAGACATTGTTCCTTGAACACATGTATGGATCTCTCTGTGTAGATGAAAAACTCTAGAACCATTGACACTATCAAATCTCTCTTTCAAATCAAGCCAAATCTTTCGAGCATCAGATGTATACATAATAGAACTAAGTAAGCCTGGTCAAACAGAATTCATAATCCAGGATAGTACCACATCATTACACTTCTCCCATTGATCATGAAACTCAGGCTCAAACTTAGATTTAAGAAACCTGTCATCAATAAATCCTAACTTGCTTCGACCTACAAGACCAATTCTAAAGGATCTACTCCAAAAAGCATAATTCTCTGATCCAGTTAATTGTAGAGAGATTAGAGAACTATCTGGAGTATCTGTAGGTTAAAGGAAGAGTGGATGGTTATGATCTATCATAGGAATAGTGGTTGTGTGAGTGCTTCCATTACTAGATCCTCCGACTGCTGTAGTATCAGCCATTGGGAAGGACTTCTGAACCTCCTAATACTTTGAATTTGAACAGGTAGTTTAGAAGCTTGTTAACAGTTGAATTAGGAGCTGTTTAACAGTAGAATAAGGAGCCTATGATTAGAGGATCTAATACCTTGTTAACTCCATTAATGAATATTGAAAACTAAATGAATTCACCACTTAAGGTGTTAATCTGCAGAGAAGAGAAGGAAGAAGAAGAAGAAGAAGAAGCAACTTCTAGATTGAGGATTGCTACATTTGTGTGTTTTAGTTACAATGGTACATCAAGGACCACTATCTATACATGTGCACACACTCTAACTAACTTGTGACACCTCACCATTTTCTAACTAATCTCATCATTAGCTAGTTACTCACACTATAAAGCTTGTAACTAACTTTAACTAACTCTACTCATCAACAATTCAAAATATTAAATATGTCACTGAACAACGTAAAAGTTCCAAATATACACACTTATGTGGATTTTATAACAACAGTTAAATCAGAACAATATTTTCATGATGAGAAACCATTAGTGGTGGTAGGGCATATTTCAGATGAAAAATAATGATGAATGCTTTTATAGATAAATATAAGTAACAAAAAATAGAGGTATATTTGAACCTTTAGTTAATTAGTTGTATAGTAGGTTTAAGTTATAGCATAAAAATATCTTAAACCAGTAATATAGTTTAATTTGCAATAGCAAGTTTATTAACCAATTTAATTGACTTATTATTAGAAGATATCGTAAATATTTACTTGTAAATGTAATTTGATTGTATATAAAAAATTATTTATTATATCTGTTTATAATAAATATTAAAGTGATATAATATAAACTGTAATCACAAATAAAATATGAATAAATATAATTTTATTAATAAATAATGTGAGTACAAATCTGTTTCTCCCTTGATTCTTCTATCTTGAGATTTCTTCATGATTCAATTGTGTGGGCATTTTTCAAACTTAGGATGATTTTGACCTCCTTGAGCCATATTGTGATCTCTCTATGAATATCCTGGAGTTAATAGGATACTTGACATGTATCTTTAAGAATTTATAATACCCTTTATATAGGCATAAGTAGAGTAGCCTCCAAGAAATCTAAGTGTAATACAACACAACTTGTAGAGTACCATGAAATTTTAGTGTCTACAAATTGATAAGATCCCAAAATGAAGGGATCAAATCTAAATAACTAAATGTTACCAAAGAGTAAGTACATTGAGCTACTCTTGAACAGAAGCACTCACCACTCAAAATGAGCTAAACAATATTCAGAGAAAGAGAGAGAATTATATTCAACTTTGAGAAATTCCTTCTCAATTACAATTGATCGAGAAACTGTTTCGCTTTAAAATTAGCTGAACCGACCAAAAAAGTGGCGATAGATTATTATAACTATTTTGGGAATCACACACACTATTCCTAATAGATTTCAACTAACTAGAAATGAATTAGAAATTACAATTACACCCTTGAACTATCATCTAATATGATTGGACGATATCAATGCTCTCCCCTTGAAAATATCCTATCCTCAAGGATGGAACCGGAGAAACCTATGGGTAAACTCATGCAAGTCTTCCCAAGTTTTGTCCTCAGGAGGAGAGTTGGCCTATTGGACCAGAACATGGGTGATTACCTTGCCTTTATGTTGATCTAGTCATGATCAAGAATAGCCTCAGGAGCTAAAATAATGTCACCTGAATATGTATAAACAGTAGGCAACTGAGTTAAAGTAGTGTGACTTCCCAGTTTCTTCTTTAGTTAGGATACATGGAAAGTAGGATAAATTTTTGATCCAGCAGGTAGTGCTAAAGTATAAGCAACAACCCCACCCTTGCAATGATTTAAAAAGGACCAAAAAACCTTGCAGATAACATATGAAAGAAATGGTCTTTCAATGAGAGCTTTATATAGGTTTGTAACTTGATAAATACCGTATCACCAATATAGTACATTTTATCAGATATGTTCTTATCAGCTTGTAGTTTCATCCTATTTTGAGCCCTAGCTAGATTGAACTTCAACTTTCTTAGAGTAGCTTATCTGGCTTGCACACTCTTGTCAATCACATCTAATTAGAAACCAAATAGGAGGTGAGGAAGAAGATGGGATGGTGATTCATCGAAAATAGCTTCATAGGGAATCATGCTCACTGCAGCGTGTGGTATGAGGTATTGTACCACCATTCAGGCAAACACCTGTTTACTACTTCAATTTGTCCATCCGTCAGCGGAGAGTAAATTTTAGAAGTCAACATTGAGACCTTTGGTAACCTAAATAATTCCTTCTAGAATTTGCAAAGGAATATCATATCTTTATTTGAAATAATAATTTTGGGCATACCATGTAATCTACAAATACAATCTATGAATAATTGAGCGACATCCAATGCTGAATAAGGAAGTTTAAGAGCTATAATATGAGTTGCCTTGATAATCTATCTATATAACTTCCTTCCCAGTAGCCCTTGGAAGTGCTTCAATGAAATACATAGAAATGTCTTACCAAACCTTCTCAAGAGTGAGAAGAGGTTAAAGTAGTCCAGGTGATGCCACAGGTTCACCCAAACTCTAATGAAGAGATACACATCTTGCTTTATTCCTTCCAACTAAACTCATGTTCCAACATGTGGAGAGTAGTAGAAATGCCATAATGACCCCCAGTAAAACTAGCATGGAAATGAGAGACCAACTTGTGCCTCATGGTAACATCAAAATGAACAATGATCTTCCCCTTTCTACTCATTATACTAGTTTTATATTGATAGTAAGGATTAGGTGATTTGGATGTTTAAATGGATAGCACAATTTCATATGATAGGAATCCTGTGACCAAGAATAATTAATCTCCTCAATCAAGGTGGACTGCACACATGAGATACTATATAGATAAACTAGCTAACCTTTCCTAGATAAAGCATTAGCAATAATGTTCTCACAACCCTATATTGGATGGTAAAGTCATATCCTAATAGCTTCACCAAGCACTTTTGCTTACATAGTGTGGTTATCCTTTTCATTAGGAGGTATTTTAAACTATTATGATCAGTTTTAATAGTGAAATGCTTACCTAACAAATAAGGTTCTACCTTTGCACAACAATGGTCAAGGCCAGAAACTTCTTCTTTTACACAAATAAAGATCCATTCTTAGTTGATAGTTACTTGCTGAAAAAAACAATACGCTTGTCGTCTTGATTTAGCATAACTCCAATGCTATCTCCTGATGTATCGGTCTCAATGATAAATTCTTTGGAGAAATGAGGAAGAGATAATATAGGTGCAGAAGTGAGGGCCATATGTAGATTTTGAAAAGCATTAATTGCTTTTGGGTCCAATGAAATCCATCTTTTTTCAGCATATCATGTAAAGGTCTAGCCATAGCTCCATATCCATTGATAAACCTTCTATAATACCCTATTAGTCTTAAAAATCCTTTGAGTGCTTCGATGGTCCTATGTTAGGCCAATCTAACACAACTTCAATCTTGAGTCTATCTATTGACACCTCTCCTGCAGATATTACATGTCCCAAGTAATCAACTTTGATGACACCAAAATCACTTTTACTCCTCTTCACAAATGAAACAACCTTCCTGAGTATTCTAAAAGCTTTCTTTAGGTCAGATAGATGATCAAGCTAGCTAGAAGTATATATGAGAATGTCATCAAAGAAGACAAGGATAAATTTTCTTAGGTTGGGAAGGAAAATTATTTTCATTAAGCTTTGGAAGGTGGATGAGGCATTTATGAGGCAATAATGGCATCACCAAAAATTCATGGATACCATGATGTATTCTAAAAGCAATTTTAGGAATATCAGGCTCAGAAATACAAATCTAATGGGCTAGACCTTAGGTCTAGCTTAGAGAAGTATCTAGCATCATGTAGTTCATCCAGTAGTTCTTAATTATAGGAATAGAAAACTTGTCTTTACTGTAAAGATGTTCAATTATCTATAATCTACACACATTCTTCATGATTCATCCTTCTTTTTCAATATCATAATAGGCAAAGAATAGGGACTAGTGTTGTCTAGGATCACTCCACTGTTTATCATTTCCTCTACCATCTTCTCAATCTCATCCTTTTGTACATTGAGGGTAACTATAAGGCCTGATATTAATTGGGGAAGTACTTCTTGTATGGTAATTTTGTAACCATGATATCTAGAAGGGGGTAATTTTGTAGGGGTTTCAAATAAATATGTGTTATCCAAGAACTTCGCTAATTCCTGTTATTATGAAGCATTTATGATTGCAGCTTCCATAGAGCATAGACTAAGTCCTTCCTTTTGATCCCATTTCAGTACCATTCCTATTGAAATCATACATATCTCAACAGTTTTAGAAAAGAGTTTATCCATTTCGCCAACTGGAACTATTCTTGTTGCAGGAGATTGAGCACCTCTAACTGAGATTTTCTTTCCTTAGTACTAAACTCTATCTTTAGTTTTCCAAAATTCCACATGATATCTCCTAATGTGTTCAACCACTAAATTCTAAGGACCATGTTGCACCCTCCAATAGGCACTACCAGTATTTCAAAAAGAAATGGGACTCTTTGCATTTATCATTCTACTTTCTTAGAAATGTAGTGACTTTGAACTTTGTTGCTATCAACTATGAATACATTAAAAGAAGCAATGAAAGTCATAAAACATCCCAACCTTTTGGCTGTATTGATTTCTAAAAAGTTGTAAGTATTTCTTATGTCTATTAACACTTGGATAGCCATCCTCGAATAGACATTATCACCCTCATAGTCCAAAAGTCATAAATTCAAGTCATAGTATACATTGATACATAGGGAAAAATAGGCCTTGCAAAATCACTCTCTAACCTTTGAGCAATCATTGCTAATAACTCTCTAGGATCCACTATGACATCTTTCTCAGTCTCTCCAGAATCTACACTATCCTCCACTTCTAAAGAAAAATAGTTGCTTCTTATTCTTGCAAACATGCCTGACTGAGTACCTTTCATCACAGTTAAGAAAAGTCCCTTACATCTTCTTTCGGCTATCTCAATGGCAGTTAAAAGCCCGAGTGTTTTAAAAACTGGCTTAGTGTTACCAATAGGTTCGCAAATGATTTAGAAGGTTTCACACTTTTGTGATAGGTTTGGTTGGTATTTTAAAGAATAAGAGTAAACCTAGGGACAATCTTGGGGGTAGATGTCACGCCCCGAGAGGGTACCCTTGGCATGGCCGGCACTCAGAGACTACTGCTAGCCCTCGAGTGAACCACTTGGACTCATTATCACATTATACTCAATAATGGAAGAACAATACTCAATAAGAAGGAACCTCAAATGAAGGTAAGAATGCATATCTCTAATATATCATAGCTTCAAAATAGAAATAGGTTTAGATACATCAACTCCATGCTTTATATTTATAGTCTATAAAGCCTGGCAATCTAGATGGTGACATGATAGGCCATGAATAGCCTAATCAAAGAAAGAAAAGATAAACTAAATCAAGCGCATAAACAAGGGCCCCTTCAGAGAACAAAGAGGGCTCACCAACTCTGAGAATGTACCGAGTTCGGGCCTCAACGATGCATTGCTGGGATCTTCTATCTGCTATATCTATATCATAAAATGATGCTGGCCAAAAATGGACATCAGTACATGAAATATACTACTATATAAAATTGCTTGACAAATGTAAAGCTTGACTTACTCACCTCGGCTCAACAATTCATACTCAAAACAGTTTATGCAAGTTTTATAGTAAAATCTTTCTTTTAGAATAAGCTCAGTAAAATAGACTCAGTTTGAAATCTCATGCTTAACTCAATGTTGCCTTGGAGTTTCTCTAACTAACATTCCTCATCCCACCACCTTTAATTAGATGATGCATAATAAATCAGCATCGTTGCCACGCTCGCCTTTAACTTGCCACGGAAAAGGGCGATCAACCTCAACCTCACTCTCTCGGATCCTGATAGAGTGTCCATTTACGGGCCAAGAGTCACCAGTATCATGCTGAAATGACTATCCTACGCTGGCAAACATAGATCTTAGGTGCTCCTCAATCACCCAGCTCAGTGCTCAATACTCCTCCCAAGACTAAAACATGCTCGACTCCTCAATTAACTAATCAATCAACTCAAAACTCAGCCATATAGGGTCATCTTATCTCAAAAACCAATCAACTTGACTCTGTCTCAAACGGTCATGTAGACTCACTCAAATGGACTCCCCATATAGTTCATTCTAGATAGTCATATGTAATAATATATGTGACTCAAATGTAACATGCTTCTCATGGTTAATCATACTCAAATTTACTCAACTCAATATGCCCAATTTATCCAACTCAACATACTCAATTTACTTAACTCAACATGCTTAATTATGCATAAGATTTCCATGAAGACATGTAAATAAAGGCTCATGCTATTAAGGATTAAAAAACATGTACAAATCTCATATTGGAATACCCATGCAATGCAAGAGATTACCTCATATAGTATAAAAAAACCTCAAGATATATACAAGGATTTCAATATTAAAATAGTAAAGTTTCTCAAATCTCAATTCTTTTCCCTAAAATATTGACTAAAGAGGATGAAGGGGCATGTAAAGGAAAGATTCCACACTTTGGTGAATCTTACATACCTTGAAGTCAAAGAATACTCGATCCTCAACCAATCTTTGCTCTTGGGTTGCAAAACTCTAGCTTCTCCCTCTTCTCTGTTTTTGCTCTCAAGAACCATTAAGGTGGAACAAGGATGAATAAATTACCTTAGGGTTATTTTTCAAGGCTTTAAACAAGCCAAAAATATGAGGGGTTAATAGAATAAAAATTGTAATGGACATAATTGCCCTTCAGTAAAACTATCGACAGGGTCTACGAGACCTAGACTATGACTCGTAGTCCTCACTATGACTCATAAATGCTCTTCATAGAATGGAAGTCTCAAAATCCTAAATCACTAGAAGCCTTTACGAAACCCCCTGTTACGAGTCATAGTCTGCGATACAGGTCATAATTGACCTCTCGTGACTTCAAGAGCCTTGAAACATGAAACACTGGAACAGGCCACGAAACCCTCCTCTACAAGTCATGGTGGGGTCTATGAGTTGTATGCTCGTCTCATAGCAGAAGGGTTCAGAAACTTGGAGTCACTAAAATTCCCTACGGAACCCCTTTTCATGACTCATATCCCTCTCTATGACTCGTAATGCCTCTCGTAAGACTTGCTTCAGCCACTTTTTATCAAATTTTCTCTGCATCATCTCAATGTCGTCTACACATGCTCATCCAAATCAGATAGAAAGGATTAGGGGATATTACATTATCTTCCCCTTTTCGTCCTCGAATGAAGAGAAAGCTAGGGAAATAAGGTCGAGGCATGAATTCCCCTATGGACTTTAACAATCAATCAGCTCTCAACTCACCCATGCAATCAATCAATCAAATAAAAGAACTCAACAATTTAGACAATCAATCAGTTAGTCAATCATATCAATCCTCACTCTGACTCTAGGACTCTATTGTCTATTATATAGGAAGTGAGAAGAGAGTTCAAGAAATGGAAAATTCAAGAATTTAGAATAAGTTCATTACCATCAACTCTCTCATCAGCAGCAAGCAAGAATAAGTGAGGATATCTAGCCTTCATGTCCTTCTCCGCCTCCCAAGTAGCTTCCTCTATGAATTCATTGCTCCACAACACTTTAACAAATGTAATCTCTTTAGTTCTCTACTTTTGAGCTTGATGATCAAGGATTTGAGCTGGGATCTTCTCATAGCTCAGGATGTCTTTCACTCCAACACTGTCAATAGGCACTACCAATTTTGGATTCCCCAAGCACTTCTTAAGCATGGAAATATGTAAAAATAGGTGGATGACCCCTAACTCTGATGGTAGCTCTAACTCATATGCCACATTTCCCACTCACTTTATAATCTGATAAGGACCAATTTACCTCGGACTCAACTTCCCTTTCTTTCTGAATCTCATCACACCCTTCATGGGTGACACTTTCAAGTACACCAAATCATTGATCTCAAACTCCAAGTCTCTCTTTCTAACATCGGTGTAGGATTTATGTCTAATCTGTGCAGTCCTTAGCCTCTCTCGAATGATTCTTACCTTCTCCACAGCCTGATGAACTAGGTCTAGGCCAATCAACTCTGCTTCACCTACCTCAAACCATCCAATTAGTAACCTATACCTTCTCCCATAAAGTGCCTTATATGAGACAATTTGAATACTCAAATGAGAACTGTTGTTGTAGGCAAACTCTATCAATGACAAGTGGTCATCCCAACTACCCTTAAAGTCAATGGCATAGGCTCTCAACATATCCTCCAAGGTTTGTATCGTATGCTCTGCCTAGCTATCTTTCTAAGGGTGGAAAGTTGTGCTAAGAAGTACCTTCATACCCAAACTGTCACGACCCAACCTATGGGCCGTGACCGGCACCCGATTGGGGCACCCAAATCGAATTTCCAAGCCAAACTCAGATAATAATTACTATTTTATTTTTTAGAAATTTCGGCAGAGTTTCCTCTGTTTTTCTGACTAGCCACCTGAAATAGAAGATCTCAATAGACCAGAGCAAACATATATATATATACATGGCCATATATATACGCGGGCCAGCAAGGTCACCGCTGCGGTTAAACCGCCCAACAAACACAGCATGCTAACAAAATATCTAGACGGACTGATATGTCTCCCACACTCAACATACGAACATAATATACAAACTAACTGACACGTCCCATACTCACAGGAGTCCACAAACCTCTATACAGACATACTGACAAAAGTGACAAGACAAGGCCCCGTCATACCCAAAAGTGAATACAGTACAAAGTAACAAACTCACATATATACCAAAAGTAGCTCAGAAGCAAGGGAGCTCCTCAAACTACAAACTGAGGTCCTAAGCTGGACGCCCGCTACCCTGTACATCTGAACCTGCAGGCACGAAACGCAGCCCCCAAAAAAAGGGGGTCAATACAAAGTACGTACTGAATATGTAAAGCAGATAGCACAAGTACAAATAAGTGTAAAAGAGCAACAAATTATAGGGTTTGAACTTATATGTAACATAAGAAAGAAATGAGTCATTAGTCAAAATCTCGAAGTACTTACTTGTCGAAGCCTAAGCTGTATAGCAAATGAGGCCAACGTACCATATAAATGTATATCCCCGAAGTATTGACATACTTACTCCCCGATACATACAACTGCAGGGTAACTAAACCGAAAATACAGGGAGCAAGCATACATTCGTATTACCACAAAGTCTTCGTTCAGGGTTAAGACTCAAATTATAACGTTTCCCTATCCCACATACCAACTACAGAACAATTCATTCATTATAATCCAAAATATCAAACATTACATCACCAGAAAAGTAAGCCATCACATTACCAAGATATCGAACATCATACAATGGATAAATGAGTCATCATATATCCAAAATATCAAACATCGCATAACGGATAATTGAGTCATCGTATATCCAAAATATCAAACATCGAATAATGGATAAGTGAGTCATCATATATCCAAAATATCAAACATTACATAACAAACAAGTAAGCCGAGGCAAACTGAGGCCTAGCACCCACATTATAGTATCTGTGAGCCGAGGCGAACTGAGGCGTAGCACCCACGTCATAGTATCTGTGAGCCAAGGCGAACTGAGGCTTAGCACTCACGTCATAGTATCTATAAGCTAAGGAGAACTGAGGCCTAGCACCCACGTTATACTGTCTGTGAGCCGAGATGAACTGAGGCCTAACACCCATGTTATAGTGTCTGTGAGCCGAGGTGAACTGAGGCCTAGCACCCATTGCATAGTGTCTGTGAGCCGAGACGAACTGAGGCCTAGCACCCATGTTATAGTTTTTGTGAGCTGAGGTGAACTGAGGCCTAGCACCCACGTTATAGTGTTTGTGAGTCGAGGCGAACTGAGGCCTAGCACCCACGTTATAGTGTTTGTGAGCCGAGGCGAACTGAGGCCTAGCACCCACAGTTATAGTGTCTGTG
>DF362058.1:1319-21420 GCA_000787875.1 Solanum virginianum
GAATGAAGAAGTACTGGGGGGAGGTGATTAGACATGATATGGCAAAACTTAATCTCACTGAGGACATGACCCTAGATAGGAAGAAGTGAAGGTTGCAAATTAGAATAGTAGGCTAATTGGTTGGTAGGGTTAGGTGGTTACCTAGTCAGGGGGTCTAGTAGGGTTGAGTAGTAGCATTTTCTCTAGAATGTGTTGTCATTATTTGTTGTGTATGTGTTAATTATATCATATTTTCATATTGTTATGTGCTTTCCTTTACTTTTTGTCATATCTAGTCTTTTATGCTTATGGATTTTGAGATGAGGGTTCCTAGGAAACTGTCTCTCTACTTCTATGAGGTAGTGGTAAGGTCTGCGTACATTCTACCCTCCCCAAACTCCACTTGTGGGATTTCACAGGGTATGTTGTTGTTGTTGTTGTTGGGCATTTCCAAAGCACATTTTTGGGGCGTTTGTAGGGCGTTTCAATATCCCTCCCTTTGGAACATTCATCCACGAATGTCAAAGAAGCGTACATAAATGAAAAAATCATGAAGATTTCAACCCAACATAAAAGCAACAAATACATGTAAACATCATTTTGAAAACGTCAACATGAACGTCAAAATCACCATAAACTTGTCAACATAAACATGAATGCATGCAAATGACATAGGGGTGAAGCTTAAGACTTGAAATCATATAGGGGACTTAAGTAACCTTAGGCTTGAGTAGAGTGGAAGAGATGTGGATATTATTTTCTCATGTCCGCCTCGGCTTCCCATGTAGCACTTTCAAATTGTTGATTTCTCCAAAGAACCTTGACGGAAGTTACATTCTTGTTTCTCAACCTCTTCCCTTGTCTATCAAAAATATCTACCAGAACCTCCTCATAAATCAAATTATCTTCTACCATGACAATGTTCACGCTCTAATAAGAAAGCAGTCGTTGTCAACAATTAATCTAATCGAAGGTTAGGGTAGAATCCACAGAGAATACATGGTTTGACTACAGGAGTTCACTATCAATCATTTGGAGTATTTATAAGTAAAATATCTAAGTGAAGATGGGGTTTGTGATTTAAAATAAAATAAAATAAAATAAAAATAAACACTATGCTATTATGCGGAGGAACACTCAATTTTAGGGATAACCTGGGAATTGTGCTCCCCATGGTTCGTTGACTCAATTACCCTGGACATCATAACTATAATTGGAAATTCCCACACAGGACGGTAACCTAGGTTCTTCCAGCCCTCTTATGAAGTTGAAGGTCGAATTTCACCATGTCGCTTGGTCTACTACCATGGTTTGCAAACTAACCATTACCTATTGTCCTAGTCAACCTCCCATTGGTCAAGTTTGGTTGATTAAACGAGAACACATCAATCGAATCTTGTCATTTACTTCCCTTTTCCTATTCATCACTACCTTGGTCAGGATCGTGAAGTAGGCGGGGTTTGGTGCTGGCAACCACCAAACAATAATCAAAATGAAGGGAAATAAATAATACATTTGAAACACGAATCACAGAAATGTAATTAATCCATGTTATCTCAAGTCAACTACCCATGGTTCCCACAACCCCAAGTTGTTGGTGCTTAGCTACTCATGGCTAAGGCCAAACTAACAAGAATGCAAATACAAAACATAATTGAAAATTATTCCCAAAGTAATGAAGAGTTATGGCACCACAAATTGCAAACTACAAGCTTGATAGATTGAGAATAAATGCAATGTAAGATTTGCAATCTCCAAAAGTTGGTTTTCCAAGAGAAAATGAAAATCTATCCTAAAATCCAAAAATATTCTAGAGAGAATATCCAATTTTTCAAGTTTGCAGTCTCCTCCAAATAAACCCTAACATAAAGTATATATAGCATTTACAAACTTCACCCTAAAAATTACACAGTAAAGACAGCTGGCAGTAGGTATGCTTCACAGGTACGACTCGTATGGTAACCTACCAGTTGTAATCGGGGTCTCGTAGCTTAGGCTTTGACTCTTAGGTGAGTTCGTATGTTTTGCACTTCAGCAAACTCTGTAATTTTTCTCCAAAATCATGTCAACCTACCTTTTCTGCTATAACAACACAAAAACAAATAATAAACATAAAAAGTCGCATTAAGAACTCACAAAATCTCTTGTTTTAGGCAACAAATGTGTTGTATTTTGATAACACATCAACACCGTCAACTTAGAACTGTTGCTTGTCCTCAAGCGATGACTCAATCTAAGCAGACAATGAGAGATATATAGTAGCTATACCTATGGCATATCCATCATTTACTCTAATTCAGGTACCCATCATTCATTTTCAAAAACAGATTGCAAAGCTAATGAGCAAAACAAAAATAAAAGGATATATCTGGCAATCCAACTATGATAAGCTAAGATGTATCACCTATTTACAATTACTGGGTTAGTCATATGCTAATCAAACAGTACAAATGCCCTCACGTAAAAAAAGTCTCTCTTACTCACTCAAAAAGCATTTAGAATTCAGGGACTAAGTAAGCATTCTCACTCTCACAAAGGAAATTCATGCAAAATGACTAAGACCATAGGCTTCCCTCTATACTTAACTTCCAGATTGATGCATAGTGGATTTGGATCACTTTAGGACTTAATGGTTTGTAACATAGGCTCATAGGACTTTTGTATGGCATTATAGGCAAGTAGTGACTAAAAACTATCCTTGAACCATGTTTACCCACACGTTTACCTTCATGACCCAACCATTTTTACTAAATTCACCTTTATTCTGCTACTTCAAGCTTTCCCTGGTGCTTTCATTCACTTTCACCTATGCCTTATTTTTTAACTCATTTTTTGCTATTTTCTTCAATTCAAGGCACTTTTCTTTTTATTTTCCTCCCCAGGCTCATGGGTTTTCATTTCTTTCTTTCTTTCCCAACCAACCACCTTATTTTCATTACTTTACCACAATAAAGGCCAGTCTCAACTTAGGCTTTTAGTCTGAGGTGAAGTACATAATATCTATTACCCTAACCAGGGCCACCATTTGTAGACATCCTGAACTTAGGCTTTCAGCCTCAATCAAGGTTCACATGTCCAAGGATAGACCAGGGACAATATCAAGGTATTTTATAAAACAAGGCTAAGCTAGCTACGTTTCAAGAAAGAATGAGTGCATGTGAGGCTCAAACATTTGGAACAAAGGGGTCACTAATACATTTAGTAGGTTATTTAGGCAAAAATGGGCTCACAAGAAGAACAAAGGCTTAAGATCCCTTTCAAATCAACCATATCAACAATCCAATCTTAGAGTAATAAGGCAAGTTTTGTGTCCATACATGATACATGAATGTAGCAAAATAAGCTAACAACACACATGGTATTGCACATACAATCAAGAATAGCTGCACAGGTCATATTTCAAGTCTCAACTTACCTTTTCATTATCAGAACAAACATCACAAGATAATCAATATGGATGATTGCATCAACAACCAACAATCTTATAAATTTGAGGGTATCGAATTTTCATCAAAATTCATAAAGCATTTAAAAACTATATATATATATATATATATATATGCCAAAAGATCATAATAACTATATATTTACAGATTATCTACACTACCTAAACATGCCGGTTCAACTAGAAAATTAAAACATCTACAAGGAAAAAGATGCATGGCAAGAAAATCTTAGGATCAAAAATAGGGGAAGTTATGGACTCGAGGCTACTTAGACTTCACCTTAATCCATAACTTCCTACATCCCACAAAAATATAATACTTTGTCCTCAATGTAAAGACATAAACAAAAACCAAATAATCGAGTCATATATATACATATTATAAACCAATATTTCAAAACTAAAAATCTAAAACAAAAGTAAAAATAGTAGTCAACACTAAACATTTAAAAATATCTAAAACCAACATAAAGAAAATATTGTCTAACCAAAATAACAATGTATCCATAAATAGAAAATAAGTGCTAGGGTCAAAAATCAAACATCATGGTGCTCAAGCACCGGCATCTATCTGGTTAGCAGGGTCCTGGGCTATGGCTTCCTCCTCAGAAGCCTGGGCTGCCGCTATAAGTGAGCTACCTTGTTCATTTGTCATCTGCTGCGTCTGGTCATTCTATATAGACGTCATGAGGAATCACTTTTGCAGCACCTCCTCCAGTGTTGCTAGGTCATTAGCCCTAGGCCTCTTCAGGCTCATCTCTAGGTCATCCATCACAAGGAGCGTCTTCTTGTGGGCATATGTAAGCGGTCAGCTAATAAGTCAAAAACCTTATCACCCGCCAGTGCCTTCTCCGTGACTGCAATAGGGGCTATTAAAATCTGCTGTAAGTTAACCTTAAACTTGGCCAACTCCTTTGTTATTGAGTTGTTAACATCTACTCGAGCATCCACCGCTCTAACCCTCTGTTCAATCAAATCACGAGAGAATGTCTTTGCCCTTTCCTCTTAGTCCCGAACAATAAGGCTCACCCATGGTTTGACCTGAGCTGCTTAAGCCTGTAGCCTAAGCTTCGTTATAGCTACCCTGCACACTAGTGCCTTGAAAACCACAACGGAGATAAGAAAATCAACCTGCATAAGGGATAAGGCTGGTGCGGGAGTATTGGAGGACGACGTCGACTCAATCTCAGCAGTTGGGGAAGGCTCTGCAGTAGCTAGAGTAACACTGGTGGTGGTTGTAGTAGGAGGATCAAAAGGGAATGGATCTTGGATAGGAGGAGATATTGCTCGTTGTAGGGCCATCGAGTTCTCACCTCCCTTGATTAGGCTAGGGTCCATGGTCCACAGGGCCTTTACATGTGGATCCAAGAGGAGAGAAACTTGTATCCCTACTGCATTGCATAATTTGTGTGTTGGGATGGGGAAAAGCAATGAAGTTTGGGTACAGATTGCTAACTCGTGCATCTGCTCTGCCAAAATACCAGCCCAGTCAATCTCATAATTAGCCAGAATGCTAGCTAGAAAGAAAGCTCTCTCCAATGCGATCACATTACCCGTGAATATGGGTCTGATTCACCAACGGATAATGGACCACCAAAACTTTGCCCGAAAGAGAGGTGAGACTTCCAATAGGATCGGCGTGGTTAGTGATCCACTTAGGCTCAGCACCTGCCTCACAAATCTGGCCTATTATTCACCTGAGTAGCATTGTTTCTGACCTAATCTCCTTCTCATTCACCACCTTTCTCACCTTCTCAATTCGATTATCATATTCAGCATTGGATCGGGGAGCTCTATAGTTCGGCTTAAACAAAACCCTCCTGATAGTCTTCTCTGAAATATCAACCATTTCACCCCAGACTAGAACTTCTCGCAACCTCGGCTGCTCTATAGGTTTCCTCCCAATAGGAAGATCTTGGAGAATAGTGGCATAGTAAGTGGCATAAAATTCCCGGACTAGATTTGGGCCATACTTTCCCTACTTTTATGATAGTCAGCCAAGCCCGTGACGGTTGATCTCAGCCACCAAGTCAGGAACTCTACTAAATCCAGAATTATTGGGTCTCAATTCCTCATGAAATTGCCGAACAGGCTTTCCTTGACCCTTTTGTTCAAACCCCTTGTCATATATTTACTTCATACCTAGAATACATCATCTAGTATTTCTAAGATCTTTAGAAATGATAGTGGTAGTAGGATTAGCAGTGGGTTGAGAATCATCCCCCTTAGTTTGGGTATGAGATGCCTCAATAGACCACGATTCCGAAAGTGAGAGGCCAACATCTTATCCTTCTTCATTACCCTCCTCTTCAGAATAGGAGGGGCTAGTGATTTCCATAGGTACTAGGGTAGCGCTGGATCGAGTCTGAGACACATTTACTTCAGGGTCTATCTGTACTCTGTGGACTTCCACAGATCTCTTAGGTTGCTCATCACCTGATAGATCATCTCTCAAACATCATCCCACAGGTTTAGCAGCTTCTTTTCTAGCCTTGGGAGCCTTATAACCTAAAAATTCAACCCCCAAAATACTTCATGACCACCATAGTGTTTGAATCAAATAGGAACCACAAAGATAAATCAACAAGATTAACCAAAACAATAAAAGAAACATAAACACAGTGCATTGAATTAGCAGCAGATCTGCTGGTACAAGGCACAGGTACGACTCGTAGGGTGTCCTATGAGTCGTACATTTGCCTTGTAGTGCAAAGATGCCTAAAAAATATCAGTTTGACCATAGATACGAGCCACAGGTATGACTCTTAGGATGATCTACGAGTTGTGGTCTGGGCTGGTAGAAGGGAATAGAATACAAATCAAAATAAGGCATCTTCTCTAAGTCCCTTACTATGACTCATAGCAGATACTATGAGTCGTAGGTGGCCCTTGTAGAAGAAAATAGAGTTCATCTGTGATGCCTACAACCTTGCCACAAGAACCACAAATTGACCAATATATCAATTAATTAGCAATCAAAGCAAACATAAATGCAACAACTCAAATACACAAAGAATCCCATCATCTGAGCATGACAACCCAAAACAAGAACTACCCCATAAGGATAAAACCGTCCCCCAATTTACATCTTGAGTCACCCAATGATACTAATCTTTCGACTCATGCATATCAACACAATTTAATTCATGACAAAGAGAAGTACGAACAAGGGTAACTTGTTTCAACAAAACACACCAACAATCCAATATTTCAACCCTGCGTGATTTCAAAACTTTATCAACCTCACAATCATGCTTTACCCTTAGATAGTCAATATAACATCATTATGATCAACTAACAAAAATAATTTCACTTATCAAAATCACACTAGGGAATCAAAATTGACTACATTCTAATTTCTCAGCTTTGCAAATTCATTTCTCCCATGTAAATACTTAAATCCTTCACTCCACATAGGTTCACTTAACAACAAATAACAATCACCACATGAGTGTGTCGTAATCAAACAAGAAAACTTACCACTTGAGAGAGTAAAGAATGAGAAAAATGCAATGATAGACAAAAAGTGATGCTGAAAACCCGAGTGAGGTCATCTCGAAAAATCTCGCAGCAAAATGATGTGGGCTGATGGAAACTTTGGTCGGAGAAGTTGAAAGGATTTATGGGGAAGCCTGAAAGGGAAGTAATTTGTTTGAAAATGAGGGAATTAGGGGTCAAATGAATTTTGACCCCTTTTTTAATACTCAACCAGGTCACTTTTAAAACTCTGCAGATCGGGTCTACAAAACCCTGACTACAAGTCGTAGGGTGTCCTATGACTCATAGGTCCTTATCTCGTAGCATACCCAACACTTTAGAAAAATTGAAGATCATACCTAGGCACAATGAACCCCACTTACGACTCGTAGATGATCCTATGAATCGTAAGATAGGGTCATAGTGAGTGTGCCAACTTTAAGTCCTTATTGTTTCCCTCTACGAGGCATGACTACGAGTGGTAGAGTATGCTATGACTTGTAAGCCTGCTCATAGAGGCTGCTCCAAATACTACTTTCTCTAACTCTTCAGCTTTTGGTCAGGTCCTGCAAATCACACTTCAAAATACACCAATGTCTAGAATAATAAAACTGACCCAATGTCTCAAAGTTCCAAAACAAACATCAAACCACTACCTAGCAATTTAACCAAATGACAAAAAATTAAAATAATCCAAAAACATAAAAGATACTTGGCTTGCCTCCCAAGAAGTGCATTGTTTAACATTGTGGCTACACTTTGTCATCTTTAGTACTTAGACTTCCTAAAGATTTAGTGAGCTCTTGTCACCACTTCTATGATCTCTCCTCCTATATTTCTGGACATGCTCCAACTATTTAGAGATCTGCTCAACTTGGCCATCAATCTTTTGAATTGTTATTGCTTGTTGATCCACCTTGTAATTAACCTTGATGACATCAAACTTTATTTCTTGAAGCGTTTCCTCTTGTTCATTCACTTTCTTTATCAGTTGGTTAAGCATACTCTCGTCTTTGGAAGGTCTTTCTGTAACCTATTGTTGATGTGGCAGCTTGTTCCAACTTACCACACCATCCCTTCTTGCACTACTAGAGCCTTCTCTTGATGCGCTAGCAGGAGCAAATGGTTTATCTTGATATAGCAAGTAAACTTGGCTAACCGCATATAATTTGTCTATGCATTCCGTGACTTCATTAAACAGCTGCCTCAAGAATGCCCAACAATCACCTCAAAATAAGGCATCAGAATGGACTTGTTGTTTGACACTTAGTGCTCAGTAGAAACTTGCCACTCGTTCCTCATTTGGAAAAACATGATTTGGCCTCTTCCCCAAACATTCTTTATATCTATCCCATGATGCAACTAATGATTCTCCTGGAACTCATTGGAAGTTAACAATCATATCCTATAGTGGCTTGTTTGGCTCTCGATAAAAGTTCATGAGGAAGATCCTTTTCAATTCTCCCCAATTAGAGAAAACATCTGGTGGGAGGATAGACCACTACTCCGCAACTTTGCAGCTAAGAGTCATGGGAAAAATTTGAAGAGCCATGGCTTCCCACGCTGGGTGTTGTGTTCCAAGAGGCCCCCTCAATGTTTGTGTTAAGTTCTACAAGTGATCCTAAGGGTTTTCCAAATCCTGCCCATAAAACAGGACACACCACTGCAATGATTCGAATAGATCGCCTGTGATGATAAGCGTTTGTTCAGCCATTACAATTTGCAGCCTATGATTTCTTCTCAATGTTGAATCTTAACGTCCTTTCCCTTTAAAACTTGTAACAAAACTAAACAACAAAAACAAAACTAAAAGTAAAATACAAAAGAGTCTAGAAATTAACACTTGAACTAACTAATAGTGAAATCAAGTCAAAACCTACTCGTATTCCCCGGCAAAGGCGCCATAATTTTTTATGATGTTCATGCTCCACTAAGAAAGCAGTCGCTGTTAGAAATTAACTTAATCGAAGGTTAGGGTCAAATCCACAGAGAATATAGGGCTTGACTACAAGAGTTCACTATCAATCATTTCGAGTATTTATAACAAAAATCTCTGAACAGGGGGTGTTTGTGATTTAAAAAAATAAAAAAATAAAAATGAACACTATGCTATAATGCGGAGGAACACTCAATTTTAGGGACAACTTAGGAATTATGTTCCCTATGGTTCGTTGACTCGATTACCCTAGACATCATAACTACAATTGGAAATTCATATGCAGGACGGTAACTTAGGTTCTTCCAGTCCTCTTGTGAAGGCAAAGGTCGAATTTCACCATGGCACTTGGTCAGCTACCATGGTGTGCCAACCAACAGTAGCCTATTGTCCTAGTCAACTTCCCCTTAGTTAGGTTGGTTAATTAGATGAGAACACATCAATTGAATCCTGTCATTTACTTCCTTTTTCCTATTCATCACTACCATGGTTAGGATCCTGATAGTAGCCAGGGTTTGGTGTTGTCCACCACCAAACAACAATCAAAATGAAAGGAAATAAACAATATATTCAATACCCCAATCATAGAAATGCAATTTATCCAAGTTATCACAAGTTAACTAATGGTTCCCACAAGCTCAAGTTGTGGGTGCTTAGCTACTCATGGCTATGGCAAAACTAACAAGAATGCAAATACAACACATAATTGAAAACTTTACCGAAAGCAATGAAGAGTGACAGCACCACAAGTTGCAAACCACAACCTTGATTGATTGAGAATGTATACAATGTAAGATTTGCAATCCCCAAAAGTGGGTTTTCCGAGAGAAAAAATGAAAAACTATCCTAAAACCCTAAAATATTCTAGAGCAAATATCCAATTTTTCAAGTCTGCAATCTCCTCCAAATAAACCCTTACATATAGTATATATAGCATTTACAAATTTCACCATAAAAATTACAAAGAAATGACAATTGGTAGCAGGTATGCTTTACAGGTACGACTCATAATCGTAATCGAGGTCTCGTATTAGGCACTTGGCATTTTGGACTTGACTATTATGACCCACTGGTATGATTTGTTGCTTGAGCTACAACTCGTATGGTCTTCTCGTAGCCTAGGCCTTCATTTTTTTGTCCAAGATTTGGCCTCTCTATTTCTTGCTATGAGTCCACCTATACGAGTCATAGTGAGACCTATGACATGTAGGGAGCCTCGTAAGGCTGACTTTTTATTAATTGATTTCTAATTTTTTCTCCTTGTTTCTAACTATGAGATGACCCTACAACTCATAGCTTCGGCTGCGATGCGTAGGTAAGATTGTATCTTCAGCACTTCAGCAAAATCTGCAATTTTTCTCCAAAATCATGTCAACCTACATTTTCTACAATAACAACACAAAAACACATAAAAACCATAAAAAATCGCATAAAGAACTCACAAAATTCCATGCCTTAGGCATCAAATGTGATGTATTTTGATAGAATATCAACTCCTTCAACTTAGAACTGTTGCTTGTCCTCAAGTGACGACTTAATGTAAGCAGATAATGAGAGATACATAGTATCTATACCCATGGCATATACATCATTTACTCTAATTTAGGTACCCAATATTCATTTTCAAAAAAACAAATTGGAAAGCTAATAAGCAAAAGAAAAACACAAAGATATATCTGGCAACCCAACTATGATAACCGAAGGGGCATCAACCGTCCATAATCACTAGGTTAGTCATATGTTAATCAAGTAGTGCAAATGCCCTCACAGAAAAGAAGTTCCTCTTACTCATTCAAAATGCATTTTAAAATCTAGGTACATAGTAAGTATTCTTACGCTCACAAAGGAAATTTATGCGAAATGACTAACACCATAGGCTTGCCTCTATACTCAACTTTCCGATTGATGACAACGTTGATTTGGATCACTTTAGGACTTAATGGCTTTTAACATAGGCTCATAGGGCTTTGTTATGACATTTTAAGTAAGTGGTACCTAAAAGCTATCCTTAAACCATGTTTACCCAAACGCTTACCTTCACAAACAAACCATTTTCGCTAAATCCACCCTTATTCTTCTACTTCAACCTTTCCCTAGGTTCTTTCATTCACTTTTTCAGCTGTGTCGTATTCTTGAATTCATTTTTTGCTATTTTTTTCAATTCAAGGCACTTTTCTTTTCTTTTTCCTCCACAGGCTAATGTTTTTTCATTTGATTCTTTCTTTCCCAACTAACCACCTTATTTTCATTACTTTACCATAATAAAGGCCACCCTTCACTTATGCTTTTAGCCTGAGGTGAAGTACACAATATCTATTCTCCAAACCAGGGCCACCATTTGTAGCTACCCTCAACTTAGGCTTTCAGTCTCATTCAAGGTTCACATGTCAAAATATAGACCAGGGCCAATATCAAGGTATTTCATAAAACAAGGCTAAGCTAGCTAGGTGTCAAGAAAGAATGAGTCCATGAGCGGCTCAAACATTTGGAACAAAGGGGTCACTAACATATTTGGGAGGCCATTTAGGAAAAAGTGGGCTCACTAGAAGAACGAAGGCCTAAGATCCCTTCCAAATCAACCACATTACCAAACAAATCTTAGAGTAATAAGGCAAGTTATGTGTCCATACATGATACATGAATGCGGCAAAATATGCTACAACACACAATCAAGTATAGAAGCACAAGTCATGCTTGAAGCCTCAACTTACCTTGTCATTATCAGAAGAAAACATCATCAGATAATCAATATACATGATTACATCAATAACCAATAATCTCAAAATTTTGAGGATACCGAATTTTCATCAAAATTAAAAAAGCATTTAAAAAGTTTGTGTATATATATATGCCAAAAGATCACAACCACTATATATTTACAGATTATCTATACTACCTAAACATGTCGATTCAACAGAAAATTAAAACAACCACAAGAAAAAAGAAGCATGGCAAGAAAACCTTGGGATCAAAAATAAGGGAAGTTATGGACTCGAGGCCACCCAGGCTTCACCTTAATCCATAATTTCCCACATCTTACCAAAATAGAATACTTTGTCCTCAAAGTAAAGACATAAACAAAAACCAAATAACCGAGACACACACACACACACACACACATATATAAATATATATACACACACATCTTAGAAACCAACATTTCAAAACTAAAAATCCAAAACAAAAGTAAAAACAGCACTCAACACAAAACAATTAAAAATATCCAAAACCAACATAAAGAAAATATTGTCTAACAAAATAAACAAAGTATCCATAAATAGAAAATAAGTCGTGGGGTCGAAAATCAAATTGGTTTGACTAAAAGATGAACCACAAAGACAAATCAACAAGAGTAACCAAAATAATAAAAAAAACATAAACACAGTACACTAAATCAGCTATAGATCTGTAGGTACGAGGCACAAGTACGACTCATAGGGTGTCCTACAAGTCATATATTAGCCTCATAGTATGAAGGTCCCTAAAAAAAATTTGTCTAATCCAAGATATGAGTCACAGGTATGACTCGTAGGATGATCTATGAGTCGTGGTCTAGGCACGTAATAGGGAATAGAATACAAATCAAAATAAGTTAGCTTCTACAAGTTCCTTACTATGACTCATAGCAGACACTACGAGTCATAGGTGGTCCTCATAGTAGGAAAAATAGGGCATCTATGATGCCTACAACCTTGCTACAAGAACCACAAATCAACCAATATATCAATTAACTAGCAATGGAAGTAAACATAAACAGAACAACTCAAATACATTAAGAATCCCATCATCCGAGCATGACAACCCCAAACAAGAACTACCCCATAAGGATAAAACCATCCACCAATTTACATTCTGAGTCACCCAATGATACCAATCTTTCAACTCATGCATATCAACACAATTCAATTCATCACAAAGAAAAGTACAAACAAGGGCAACTTGTTTAAACAAAACACACCAACTACCCTACATTTCAACCCCGCATGATTTAAAAACTTCATCAACCACAATCATGCTTTACCCTCAGATAATCAGTATAACATCATCACAATCAACTAGAAAAATAATTTCACTCATCAAAATCTCACTAGGGAATTTAAATCGACCACATACCGATTTCTCAGCTTTGTAAATTCATTTCTCTCATGTATATGCTCAAAACCTTCACTACACACATGTTCACATAAAAATAAATAATAATCACCACATAAGTGTGCCGAAATCAAAAAAGAAAATGCACCACTTAAGAGAGGTGAAGAATGAGAAAAATGCAATGATAGACCGAAATTGATGCTGAAAAATCCTAGAGAGGTCATGCCAAAAAATCTCATTGGAAAATGACGTGGGTTGACGGATCCTTAAGAAGTATCAACCACAACATTATAATGCACATTCATATCATAATCCTTAAGAAGCTCTAACCACCTTCTTTCGAAAACAACATTAGATTTGTCAGGGTACTAATGCATACTCATATCATTATCTTTAAGGAGCTCTAACCACCTTCTTTATATAAAGTTAAGATCTTTTTGGGTGAACACATATTGGAGACTCTTATGGTCGGTGAACACATGAACATGAACCCCATAAAAGTAATGACGCAAAATTTTCAAAGCTAATACCACGATCGCAAATTCAAGATCATGGGTGGGATAATTCCTATCATGTACTTGGCTAGAGGCATATGCTATCACCTTACCACTTTCCATCAAAACACACCTCAAACCAATTCTTAAGGTATCACAATATACAACAAACCCCTCCAACTATTTCGGTAGAGACAAAATAGGAAAGTAGACAAGTTTATCTTTCAAAGTTTGGAAACTCTTTTCACACTTATTGGTCCATACAAATTTCATCTTATTTTGGGTCAACTTAGCATAGGAGAAGAAATAGATGAGAAGCCATTTACAAACCACCGGTAATAACCCGCCAAACCCAAGAAACTTCTAATGTCTGAATGAGTCAAAAGTCTAGGAAAATATCTAATCACCTCTGTCTTCTTAGGATCCACCGTAATACCATCACCCGACACTACATGTCCCAAAAATCCTACCTCTTTCAACCAAAACTCACATTTCTCATATTTTACATACAACCTCTCCTCCCTCAGGATTTGCAATACCACGCTCAAGTGGTTCGCATGCTCCTCCTCACTATGGAAATAGATGA
Source organism: Solanum virginianum (assembly GCA_000787875.1). Taxonomy (NCBI): domain Eukaryota; kingdom Viridiplantae; phylum Streptophyta; class Magnoliopsida; order Solanales; family Solanaceae; genus Solanum; species Solanum virginianum. The sequence continues at coordinate 15,329 of DF362058.1, forward strand.
AGATATCATCAGTACAAACCACCACAAATAAGTCAAGGTAAGATTTGAAGATCCTATCCATAAGATCTATGAATATAGTCGGTCCATCAGTCAACCCTAAGGACATAACCACAAACTAAAAGTGCCCATACTTAGTCCGAAAAGCCATCTTGCAAATGTCACACTCTCTCACTTTCACTTAGTGATATCCGGACAGAAGATCAATCTTAGAGAAGTGACTAGCCCTTGAAGTTGATCAAAAAGGTCATCAATCCTTGGTAAAGGGTACTTATTCTTGATGGTGACTCTATTAAGTTGTCAGTAGTCAATGCATATTCTAAGAGAAGCATCTTTCTTCTTCATAAATAACATTAGTGCACCCTAAGGTGATTTACTAGGCCTTATATAAGCCTTCTCCAAAAAGTCTCTCAATTACTCCTTCAACTCCATCGAGGCCATATGGTAAAGGGGAATAGAAATTGGTTGAGTATCGAGAAAAAGGACTATACCAAAATCTATTTCCCTTCCAGGAATGATGAACTCATTAACCACCTGAACCGACTCTATAGGAAGGACATTAGACTCAACATCCCTAACCCTCACAAGATGATAAACATAACCCTTAGAAATCTACTTTTAGGCTTTAAGACAGGAAATAAATCTACCCTTGACCACCACATGACAACTTTCCCACTCAAATACAGGATCATTAGGGAATTACAATTTATAATGCAAGAGATGAACCTACCCTTGACCACCACGTCATGACACTCCCACTCAAGGACGGGTTCATTAGGGAATTAAAATTTGACCCTATAGGTTCTACAATCAATAGAAGCATAATATGCATGCAACCAATCTATCCCAAGAATGACATCAAAATCCACCAAATCTAACTCAACAAAATTACAAGGTAAGATTCTACGCAATATGAATAGGGGACAATTTCTATAGGCTCTTCTAGCAATAATAGACTCACCAATATTGGTAGATAATTCATAGGGCTCACATAATAATTTGGAGCTAACATGAAGCTTTTTGGCAACAAAAGGAGTAATAAAAGAAAGAGTGGCACCCGGGTCTATAAATGCACACACATTAAAAACAAAAAGCTTTAATATACCAGTGATGACATCGGGCACCTCATCTACCCCTTGTCTCCCTTGAAGAGCATAGAATCTATTTTGCTTTGGAGCACCCCCTTGTTGGCCTCCTCTTCCAAAAAACTTGGCCTTGTGGACGACTATCTCTACCCTTGTTTAGTGCACGTGGAGAATCCATCACCTTATGACCCGCTTCACCACAACCAAGGCAAGGATTAGAATTCTTCAAACATGGACCACTATGATTTCTTTCACACCTTGGGCATCTAGGATTTGGTACCCCACCACTACCACCTTGGAATATTTGATTACCATTAGCAAACCTCATATTAGGAGCATTGGAAGACCCTTGGCCTTGGAACTTATGACCTTGAGGAAACTGGCCACCCTTGGGATTTTGGAATGACCTTCAAGACGGGCCCTCTATGCCTCACCGCTTCTTCTCTTTCTCAACTTTCCCCCCTCTAGTTATTTGACATAAGTCATGAGGAAGGACAAATCCACATAAATTATGAGCATGGCGATATGACTATCATGACCCAAGCCTAGGGCCTAGACGTGACCGATGAATGGGGAACCCGAAGGAACCCCAAACAAGCCTCATAGAATATCATTACACATCCTTGGTCACGAAACAATTAAATGACATTTGAAGAATAGAAATAACGAAAAAGGGGACTAAGGGAGAACTTGTCATAACATAAAGTCAAAAGATAATAGAATCAACTCATGGCATAAATACATAGCTTTGTCCAACAATACCTCTACTACATAGATAATGGCAAGGCCCAAGACATACAATCGGGCTCACCCTCATAGTCAAAAGTAAATGATAAAGTAACGAGAATCTTAATACATAGTGTGAGAGAATAGTCCTTGTCCCCGGAATGTAGGACTCACCAAAGGCTAACTTGAACAATCCATCTAACCACAAGAAGAATCAATAGGAGCTTCAATCCCTACATAGTGATGTCATGTAGGCAAGAGTATGCATTAGTATGTTTGAATGTACTAAGTATATGGGATGCAATGCAACAATAGACAGGCATCATCACTGGTTCCTACATGGTGACATTATGTAGGCATAGAGTATGCATTAGTATGTTTGAATGTACTAAGTATATGGGATGCAATGCAACAATAGACAGGCATCATAATCCAAAATGCATAATGATAGGCAATATGCACAATATAGCAATATGACATGTATGATCAATGCATAAGTAAAACATGCTTAAGTAAATCATGCTCATATAATATATCATATGTAAATAAGAGACCAAGCTAGCTTTCCTGAAATGACCCCCCCCTCCCCCCAACAAAAAAAATAGTGCCCGAAAACGTGCCTTGGAAGTGCCCAAAATCTTATTTTTCATATATCTAAAAATTCATTTGTTATTATGAAAATATGACTTCATATTCTTGTTTAGGGGGTCAAATTGAGTATGAAATGGGCCTAATCCAAATTTTAGAGCAACCGTATCAAAATTTGAAAATTGCAAAATATGCTATTCAGGAGGGTCCAATTTGAAGAGGAATATCTCTTAGCACACAAAGAATTGGATGGTCCACGACATACCAACCGAATTTCCTTTGAATTAGATTTCCAATACATATTATTTCGCCTTATTCCGAGTTTGCATGAAGGATTTATGCCCATTTTCCTAAATCTCGCCGTGCAAAAAATGCAATTTCCAGTGAGCAGTCCATTTTAGTCCTATTTTCTCTTAACTTCAGTCCAAGACTTTTAAGTATGGGCCTAAGGGTTCCCACACTTGAAAATACATATACTTAACCTTATTTCACCCATATATCATCCTAAACATTCCTAAAAACTCACTCAAACATTTAGACTCATATTTCAACCTAAATTCAAGTCCTAATTTCAAGACCAATCTTAAGGATTTCGATCAAACTTCAAGTTTCCATTAAAGTCTTCTTCAAGAACCTCTCCAAATCTAAGGTATGTGATATTGAACCATTGGTTCCTTCCACCAATGATGCCTAAACCCTCTTTTACTTAATATTACATGATTTAAAGTTGATATTACATGTGGGTATTGTATATTGAGAAATTTACTGCACAGTGATTTTAGTTCATGAAAATATGGTTGTTTTAGCATGTTTTGAGCTTCAAATCTTTGATCTAATGTTGGAATTGATGAGTGGTTTTTTATATGAATGTCTTAGGGGTGTTGCAAGGTGTTGATTAACGGTTTTACCACTAATTTTCTTGCATGGTTTCTTCTCTAAATTGCATGCTTTTTTACCCTCATTACACACCCCCAAGTTGTTTGATAAAATGTCTGGTTATGTTATCTTGCAAAATTGAAGGTCCAAAGCATAAGATATGATATGAATGATGCTATGAGGATGGAATGAGCTTATGTACATGATTATTCCTACATGAGGTATTGCATTAGATGTTATGATGAATCCTATATAAAGTGTTGCACTAGACTATGCCAAATCCGGGGGGATAAGGGCCCGGGTAACCATGCAAGGGGTTTATACTTCGCCACCTAGAATGATTGGGGTGTTACCAACATCAACCATGTGAGGACTTCACGACCTAGGATGACTGGGTTGTGACCATCATCAACCATATGAGGGATTTGTACTTCACCACCTAGGATGATTAGGGTGTGACCATCATTAACCATGTGAGGACTTTGTACTTCACCACCTAAGATGATTGGGGTCTGACACACATCAACCAACCAAGGTTGGAAAGCTAGCTTTGTCTTTTCTTCATATATGATATATTATATGAGCATGTGTTACTTAAGCATTTTTTTACTTATGCATTGGTCATACATGTCATATTGTTATATATTATGCCTATTGCCAATGGTTATGCATATGGATTATGATGCTTATCTTTTGTTGCATTGCATCCCACATACTTAGTACATTTAAATATACTAATGCATACTCTTGCCTATATGATAACACTATTTAGGGACTGTAGCTCCTATTGATTCTTCTTGTGGCTAGATGGATTGTTCAAGTTAGCCTTTGGTGAGTCCTCCATTCTGGGGACAAGGGTTATTCTCTCACGTTATGTATTAGTATTCTCTTTATTTTACCATATACTTATGACTATGAGGATAAGCCCAGTTGTATGTCTTGGCCCCCGTCATTATCTATTTAGTAGAAGTGTTGTTGGATAAAGCTATGTATTTATGCTATGAATTGATTTATTTATCTCTTGACTCTATGTTACAACAAGTTCTCCCTTAGTCCCTCTTGCCCTTGTTTTCATTCTTCAAATGTCATTTAATTGTTTCCACGACTAAGGATGTGTAATGATATACTATGAGACATGTCTGGGGTTCCTTCGGGTTCCCCATTCGCCGGTCACATCTAGACCTTAGGCTTGGATCGTGACATTTCCAACCTTGGTTGGTCGATGATAGTCACACCCTAATCATCCTAGTTGGTGAGGTATAAACCCCTCACATGGTTGATGTTCGTCACACCCCAATCATCCTAGGTGGTGAAGTATAAACCCCTCACATGGTTGATGAGTACAAACCCCTAACTCAGTTGATAATGGTCACACCCTAATCATCCTAGGTGGTGAAGTACTAAACCCTCATATGGTTGATGAGTACAAACCCCCAACTCAGTTGATGATGCTCACACCCCAATCATCCTAGGCGGTGAAGTACTAACCCCTCACATGGTTGATGAGTACAAACACTCACCTCAGTTGAGTATGTTCTAATGCAACACTTTATATAGAATTTATTGTGTACATAAGCTCATTTCATCATTATATCATCATTATATCATCATTCATATCATATCTCATGCTTTGGACCTTTAATTCTTCAAGAAACCATAACAGGACATTTTATCAAATACTTGGTAGATGTACAATGGGGGTATAAGACCATGCAATTTAGAGATGAAATCATATAGGAAAATCAATGGTAAAACCTTTAATCAACACCTTGCAACACCCCCAAGACATTCACATCAATACCCCTTATAAATTCCAACATTAGATTCCTAATTTGAAGCTCAAAACATGTTAAAACAACCATACTTTCATGAACTCAAATCACTATGTAGTAAATTTCTCAATATACAAGACCCACATATAATATCAACTTTAAATCATGTAATATTAGGTAATAGAGGGTTTAGGCACCATAGGTGGAAGGACCCAATGGTTCAACACCACATACCTTAGCTTTGGAGAGGTTCTTGAGAAAGATTTTAATGGAGACTGAAAGCTTGAGCGAAATCCTTGAAGAAATCCTTCAGATTGGTCTTGAGTTTGGGACTTGAATTTAGGGTGTAATATGAATCTAAATTTTGACTGGGTTTTGGAGAATGTTTTGGATGATATGAGGGCGAAATAAGGGTAAATATATGTATTTTCAAGTATAGGAACCCTTAGGCCCAATACTTAAAGTGGTCAGAGTACATACCTCTCGATGTGGTAGTACAAGCATGTCACCCCTTGATGAGGTGGTCAAGGTACATACCCCTCGATGTGGTAATATGGGCATGTCACCCCCAGATGAGGTAGGACCAAAATGGACTGCTCACTGGAAATTACATTTTCTATACAGGTGAGTTTTTTTACAAAAATTGGCATAAATCCCTCATCCGAACATGGAATGAGGTCAAACAAAGTGCATTGAAAAACTAATTTAAAGTGATTTCATTTCGTAGGTCATGTGCTACGCAATTTTTTGTGTGCTATGATATATGCCCCTTCAAAGTGGACCCTCCTAAATAGCATATTTTGTGATTTTTGGATTTTGGATTGCTCTAAAATTTGGGTAAGACCCATTCCCCACTCAATTTGACCGCCTAAATAAGATTATAAAGTCGGATTTTCAAAATAACAAATGGATTTTTAGATATATGGAAAACAAGATTCCAGGCACTTCTGAGCCACCTTTTTGGGCACTTTTTTGGGTCATTTCAACGACACTCCTAATTCACAAAGTCGAACACACCCAACATAAATTTGTTCATCCTAAACCTCGG
>DF362057.1:3208-15633 GCA_000787875.1 Solanum virginianum
GATCGCAATCCAAACTTACAACATCAGAGAAATCACGAGAAGGAGCAGAAGGCCAAAGGCCTATATGCTGACATGGAAGCTGAACAGACTCATAATGAAGACAGTGGAAATTAGGAAAGTAGGTGGAACACTTGATATTTTAGGGGAAGATTTCAATGCTGCTTGGGCTTGGGCCCCGTCATTTTATTATGGACTCATTGTAAAGAATTTCTGATGAAGTAAAAGGACAGATGACCCATATTTAATTTTAAAAAAATATATCTCAAAATTAGTGCGTAATATCAAAAATCTGACTTCATATTCGTGACCAGGGGGCAAAATTGAGTGGGAAATGAGTATAACCTTGATTTTAGAGCAACTATATCAAGATTTGATTTTCCAAAATTTGCGATTTCCAGAGACGATCCGCGCCCCTAGCGCGACGCGGCCAGGGCGCGAACCAGTGTTAAATTGCTTTTGTTTTCCTGTTCGGTCTAAGGCCTTTAGGTGTCATGATCAAAGTCTAGGACGTAGACGTGACCGGCGAATGGGGAACCCGAAGAAACCCTAAACAAGCCTCATAGCATATCGATACACATCCTTGAACGCGGAAGCAATATAAAACAACATAAGAAAATGAACAAGGAAAATTAGGACTAAGGGAGAGAGAGAGAGAGAGAGAGAGAGAGTTTAATACTTTAATAACATAGATGAGTCAAAACTCAAACATAATACACAACATCTCCAACAACACCTCTAAACATAGATACTAAGCAAGGTCCAAGACAAAGCAACGGGGCTTACCCTCATGGTCATAAGTATACAATAAACGAAAGAGAGTCTAATATATAACATAAGAGAATAGTCATTGTCCCCGGAATGGAGGACTCACCAAAGGCTAACTTGAACAATCTGTCTAGCCACAAGAAGAATCAATAGGAGCTNATAATAACAATATGACATGTATGAATGATGCGTGAAGTAAAACATGCTTACAGTTCATTCAACTCATATAGATCATAATACATAAGTGTGGGAAGAGACCTCTACCGACATAACAAAAGACAAAGCAAGCTACAATTCGGAATCTCGAGGTTAACCCTACACCAGAAGAAAAGAAGAAGTTACTTGCTAAGGTTAACCTCCTAATGCTTATGTGGATCCACTAAGCTTTGTGTGAACTGGGTACTTGCCTCTAGTTCTTGGACTCGGGTACTCGCCTCAAACCTGGACTCGGGTACACGCCTCAAGCCCTCATATTTAGGGTACTCACCTCTTAGAGATTTGGGGATCACCTCTAATCCCTTTACTTATGGTGGCACATAGTTCTAGGACTTGGGAACTCGCCTCTAGTCTGCTCGGTGCTAAGTCTAATCCCACGGAGTATATATATATATATATATATATATATATATATATATATATATATATATATATATATATATATATATATATATATATATATATATATATATATATCTCTAGTCCACTCAGTGCTAAGTCTAATCCCACAGAATATATAAGATAATCATACTTCAATAACTTGCAATAAATATAGAGACATGGCACGAGTAGCTCTTAACATCATTGACCTCATATGGTGAGCCTAACTTCAATCATAGGAATGATCATCATCAACATTACCCTTCTATTAACACCAACATCAAAGGCTCACAAGAGGTATAATCTTAAATATGGTGAGCTTAACTTCAATCATAAGAATAGATCATCATCGACATTATCCTTTCATTATCATCAAATATCAAAGGCTCACAAGAGGTATAATCTTAGAAAAAAGGCTTAATCCGGCCCTACAACATCATCAACATTTTCATGACTTAAACAAATCTTTAGAAAGCTCATAATAATCAAAGGATCACTTGAATCATAACTCAAACATTAGATCATCAAAACTTAAAGAATCCTTAAAAAGACATTTTATCAAACACTTAGAGGGTATGTAGTGCTAGTGTAAAACCATGCAACTCGAGTGAAATCATGCAAGAAAATCCATTGTAAAGCTATCAATCAACACCTTGCAATAACCTAAAGCAATATATATCAAAACCCCTCCTCAAATCTTACATTAGATCCAAGATTTATGGCTCAAAACATGCTAAAACAATTATACTTTAATAAACCCTAGATCACTGTGCAGTGAAGTTTATAATAATCAAGATCCATAAATAAATCAACATTTAAATCGTCCAATTTAAGTAAAAACAAGCTTAGGAACCATGTGCGGAAGGACCCAATGGTTCAACACCACATACCTTTACCTTGAAGAATTTATTGAAGAAGATTTTAATAGAGACTTGAAGCTTGAAGGAATTTCTTAGATTCGGATGAGGGTTTTGGGACTTGAATTTGGGAGTAAATATTAGTCTAACTGTTTGAGTAAGTATTGAGGAATGTTTAGGATGATATGAGGGTGAAATAAGGCGAAATATAGGTATATTTAAATATGGGAACCCTTAGGCCAAAAACTTAAAATTCTTTGACCGAAATAAAAAAAAGGACCAAAATAACACTGGTCCACGTTGCGGAAGCAGCACTCATTAGTCACTAGAATTTGCATCTCTACACAAATGAGTTCCACAAAAACGAGCATAAATTCTTCATCCGAACTCAGAATGAAGGGAAACCAAGTGTGTTGGAAAGCTAATTCAAAGAGCTTTAATCTGGTCGGCCGTGGGCCACGAAGTTCTTTGTGTGCTAAGAGATATGTCCCTTTAAAGTTGACCCTCCTAAATCATATTTTTGCTATTTTTTAGATTTTGATACAGTTGCTCTAAAATTCGGGTTAGACCCTTTTTTGAGTCAATTTTGCCCACTAAACAAGAATAAAAAGTCTGATTTTTGAAATAACACATGGATTTTTAGATATATGGAAATTACAATTCTGGGCACTTCCAAGGCACATTTTTGGGCACTTTTTGGGATCGTTTCAATATCTCTTCCTTGGGAACATTCATCCCTGAATGTAAAAGAAACATACATGACAAGAGTAATCATGAACAAATCAGCCCCAACAAGAATAGAACATTATATTAAAAATACCATTTTCAAAATCTCAACAAAAGCGTAAAATCATTATTAATTTGCTAACATAAACATGAATGCATATGAATGGCATAGGGGCTGAAAAATAAGACTTGGAATCATATTAAAGGACTAGACATGTTATCATAAGCTTGAATAAAATGAACGAGGTATGGATATTACTTGTCTATGCCCGCATCTACTCTCCGAGAGACATATACGAATGGACGACTCCACCAACAGGACCTTGACGAACACCACATCGACATTAGCCAACTTCTTCACTCATCCATCCTATATCTCCACCGGGACCCCCTTATAAGACAACTTATCCTCCACCTCACCCACAACTTCAAAGAGTTATAGCACTAGAGTCACCAACACATCCTCTTAACCTAGAAGCATGACCAACCAGATAAACCATACCCCTACAATAGGTAATTCCCAAACTTAGGCAACCTTCCAACCTCCCTCTACACTCTATAAGGATTCACAATCCTCAGCTCTATTGCAAACCTTAAATACACGTAACCCACTTTGTACCATAACCACCATCTCCCCCTTGGGAGACGACCTCCACTCTATCATCTTCTCACCCAACACTTCCAAGTCTAATAAGGCAGAATCAAGGCCTTGCCTAATCTAGACCTCTTAACCCATGAAGATTTGGAACCATCAAGAGTGCTACACCACCATGCTCCACTTCCTCCAACCTAATCCCCCTCTCTAGCCAAACGATAGACCTCCCCAGTCATCTTCTTGCCACCATCATCAACATATGCTAGGCTACCTAGAGCACCGACCATAACATTAGCCTTACCAAAAAACTAATGCACACTCATATCATGACCCTTAAAGAATTCTAGCCACCTTTTTGTTATCCTTCATTCACACCTATCATATTTAGAAAACAACCTCCCATCATCCAAGGCTTGTGCACTACCCTAAAAGCATTCACAAGCTCTAATACATGAATCCTATTAGCATAAAGGAATCACACAAGAGATAGCAACTTTTGAACCTATCAAATCACCTTACTCAAAATGTCAGTTACAACATGGCCTTACTTAGGTTCAATTAAATCATAGGAGAACTAATAGAAGATAACCTATTCACAACCTCCGGTATTAGCTCACTAAGCCCAAGAAGCTCTTAATTTCAAATTGGTTCAAAGGTCTAGGCCAATCTCTAATCACCTTTGTCTTACTAGGGTCCAACTTAATACCATCACCCGACATCACATGACCTAGGAAAGAAACCTCTTACAACCACAATCCCATTTCTCCTATGTAGTGTCCAACCTTCTTCCTTAAACTTTGTAGTACAACCCTCAAATGACTCACATGCACTACCTCATTAAGGAAATGAACCATCATATCATCTCTAAAACCACCATAAGCTTATTAGAGTAGGGACTAAAGATCTTAATCATGAGACTTATAGGCATAACCAGTGTACTAGTCAAACCAAAAGACACTACCCTAATTTCAAAATATTGGAAAGGTAAAGATCTTAATCATGAGACTTATAGGCATAACCAGTGTACTAGTCAACTCGATATACACTACCCCAACTTTAAAATATTAAAAAGGGATATTCAAGGCCTCATCTACCACCACCTACAATTCTACAAAAAACATAACTTAGGTTCAACACCTCTAATTCTCACAAGATGATAAATGCAACCCCTTAGAGATCAATTGTACCTTAAGACATGAAATGAACCTACCTCCCTTGCTACTGTTTGACAACCTCCCACTCAAGGACGAGCTCATTAGGGATTCAGAATCTAGCTCTATAGGTCCTACCACCCATGAAGACACAACATGTATGCAACCATTCAATCCCTATAATGATATCAAAATTCACCATACCAACTCCAACAAGCCACAAAGCAAGACCTAATGCAATACAACCCCGGATCAACACCTATAAACCTTCTACCAACAATATACCACAAATGGATAGAAACCAAAGATCCACACAACAACTTAGGCACACAAGAAGCCCCACTAGAAACCATAAGAAATAATGAATGAAATAGTGAAACTCAATCCATCAATATCAAAACCTTCAATTTAACTTCCTTTTCCTTCCTCTTCAAAGCGGCATGATCAACTAGAAGAGCAAAGAATATTCGTTTGAGAGGAAAACCCTATCTCTCTTCTAAAGCACGACATAGACTATGAAGAAGGGAAACATTTCCTAAAATGTCTCATAGCCTCCTACGCATAGTTATGGTGCACAACACAACCATGAATAAGACTCTAATCGACGCGGTGTGTTGGACTTCAAGGATCTATCAACCAAGTGCTCTGATACCATCTTTGTCACGACCCAAGCCTAGGGCCTTTATGTCACCGGTGAATGGGAAACCTGAAGGAACCCCAAACAAGCCTCATAACATATCATTAAACATCCTTGGTTGTGAAAGCAATATAAAACAACATAAGAAACATGAACAAGGGCAATTGGGACTAAGGGAAAGAGATAGAGTTTAATACTTAAATAACATAGAAGAGTCAAAGCTCAAACATAATATATCACTTGCCCAACAACACCTCTAAACATAGATACTTAGAGGAGGCCAAGACAAAGCAGCCGAGCTCACCCTCATGGTCATACGTATACAATAAACAAAAGAGAGTCTTAATACATAACATAAGAGAATATTCATTATCCCCGGGATGGAGGACTCACCAAAGGCTAACTTGAAGAGAAGGATCAATAGGAGCTTCGGTTCCTGCATGGTAACATCACGTAGGCATAGAGTATGCGTTAGTAAGTTTGAATGTACTAAATATGTGGGATGCAATGCAACAAGAGATAGTCATCATAATCAAAATGCATAATAATAATAAGCAATGAATATCATAATAACAATATAGCATGTACAAATGATGCGTGAAGTAAAATGTCACGACCCAAGCCTAGGGCCTAGATGTGACTAGCAAATGGGGAACTAGAAAGAACCCCAAATAAGCCTCATAGTATATTATTACACATCCTTGGTCATGGAAGCAATGTAAAACAATATAAGAGACATAAACAAGGGGAGTTGGGACTAAGGGAGAGAGACTAATACTTAAGTAATATGTAAAAGTTTAGAAAATAAGGACAAGGGACTAAGGGAAAAAGTTTGCATAACATCATAATCAAAAGACAAAAGAGTCAAGGCTCATATCATAGATACATAGCATGTTCAACAACACCTCTACTACATAGATAAGATCAGGGGCCAAGACAAAGTAAGCGGGCTCATCCTTACTAGTCAAGATAGAAAATAAAAAAAGTGTGTCTCATTGCATAATAAGAGAACATAGACTAAGATCCTTGAAGTGGAGGGCTCACTTACTAGCTTGAGTAGTATCGAACTAGCCACATGGAGGAGGAGGATGATCAACTTGGACACCTATTCCTACATGAAGATATCATGTAGGCATTGAGTATGTGTTAGTATGTTTGCACATACTAAGTATGTAGGATGCAATGCAAACAAGAATTAAGCATCATAATCAAAATTCATAACAATAGGCAATAGGCATAATTATAGCAATATGATATGTATGATCAATGCATAAGTAAATCATGCTTTAGTAACTCATACTCATATAGGATAGAATATGTGTAGAAGAGACCAAGCTAGATTTCCAAAGTACAACCCTTTGATAGGTTAGTGATGATTCCGCCTCATCACTTAGGTGGATGAGTACAAACCTCCATGTAGGTTGGTAATGATGCTGCCCCATCACCTAGGTGGAGAAGTACAAACCCTTCACTAGGTTGGTGATAATGATGCCCCACTACCAAGGTGGAAAAGTACAAACCCTTCCCTAGGTTGATGAGTACAATCCCCCATCTAGGTTAGTGATGATGCCACCCCATCACCAAGGTAGAGAAGTACAAACCCTTCCCTAGGTTGATGAGTACAATCCCCCATCTAGGTTAGTGATGATGCCACCCCATCACCAAGGTAGAGAAGTACAAACCCTTCCCTAGGTTGATGAGTACAAACCTCCATCTACGTTATCTGGGTTCTTAGTCCCCCTGTATTGGGCATGGTCTAATGCAACACTTTATATAGAATTTATCATATACATATGCTCATTTAATCATCATATATTCAATCACATCATATCTCATTATTTGGACCTTCAACTCTTCAAGAAATCACATTCGAATATTTTATCAAACATTTAGAGGGTAAGTAATGCTAGTATAAAATCATGAAATATGTAGATGAAATCATGCAACAAAATCCATTATCAAACCATCAATCAAAACCTTGCAACACCCTCAACCAATATACATCAAAATTCCTCATCAAGTCTCACAATAGATCCAAGATTTATAGCTTAAAACATAGCAAAATAGTCACAACTTTACATAGCTTTAAGTTAGTGTTCGGTGAATTTCATAATAATCAAGAGCCATTTGAAAATCAACTTTAAATCATGCAATTTGAGTAGAAGGAGGCTTGAGTATCATAGGCGAAAGGAACCCATGAAAGAAACCCACATACCTTAGCTTGGAGATGCACTTGGTGAAGATTGGAAATGGACACTTGAAGCTTGAAGAAGAATCTTGAAGGAGAACCTTAGCTTGGGATGAGGGAATGGGACTTGAGTTTGGGGAGTGAAAATATGACTAAGTGTTTGAGTGAGTATTGGGGAATGTTTTGGATGATATGAGGGTGAAATAAGGCTAAGTATAGGTATTTTAATGCATGGGGACCCTTGGGCCCAAGACCCAAAGCCTTGGACCCAAAAATAGAAAATGCACAAAATAACACTAAGGTGCATCGCACCCCAGACATGGAAACTATTCTGGAAATTGCATTCTTAAATTTTCATAATTGCTAATTCTTCGCTCTTAAATCGGGGTTAGACCCCTTTTTCTCCTAATTTTGACCCTTTGAACAAGAATATGAAGTCAGATTTTTGAAATAACAAATGGATTTGGACATATATGAAGATTAAAATTTTAGGCATTCCAAGGCACATTTTTGGGGTTGTTTCAATATCTGTCCCTTAGGAACATTTGTCCCCGAATGTAAAAGAAACGTACAGGACAAGAGTAATCATAAACAAATCAGCCCCAACAAGATTAGAATATTACATTTAAAATACCCTTTTCAAAATCTCAACAAAAGTGCAAATCATTATAAATTTGCCAACTTAAACATAAATGCATACGAATGGCATAGGGGTTGAAACATAAGACTTGGAATCATAGTAAAGGACTAGGCGTGTTATCATAAGCTTGAATAAAATGAAAGAGGTATGGATATTACTTGTCCATGCCCGCATCGTCTCTCTGAGAGACACATACTAATGGATGACTCCACCAATAGGACCTTGACGAACACCATATCGATATTAGCCAACTTCTTCACTCATCCATCCATACCTTCACCGGGACCATCTCCTAAGTCAACTTATCCTCCACATCACCCATAATTTCAAAGAGTCTTGTAGCACTTGAGTCACCAATGTATCCCCTCAACCTAGAAGCGTAACAAACCGGATAAACCATACCCTTACCATAGGCAATTCCCAAACTCATGCAACCTTACCAACCTCTCTCTACACACTTATAAGGACTCACAATGCTCAACTCAATTGTCAACCTTAAATACACATAACCTATTTGGTACCATAACCACCATCTCTCCCTAGGGAGACAACCTCCACTCTATCATTTTCTCACCCAAAACTTCCAACTCTAATAAGGCGGGATCAAGGCCTTGCTTAAACTAGACCTTCTCACCCAAAGAAGATTTGGAACCATCAAGAATGCTGCGCCACCATACTCAGCTCCCCTCAACCTAATTTCCAATCTATCCAACTGATGGACCCCACTTGTCTCCTCTTGCCACCAATAACAACACATACTAGGCTAGCTAGAGCACCGATCACAACATTAGCCTTACTAAGAAAATAATGTACACTCATTCCATAACACTTAAAGAATTCTAACAACTTTCTTGCTATCCATGATGCACACCAATTATATCTAGCAAACAACATCTCATCCTCCAAGACTGCAGTGCTACCCCCAAATGATTCACAAGCTCTAAATAAATCAATACCTCATCACTAGAGACCACTAGAAACATATCATGAAAATTTTTAAGACCCTATTCAAGAAACTCACAACACCACTGGTGCATAAGTCGACCAAACAACTTCATCAATACTAATAATGCTCGCTCCTAGTTCGAAAAGACACCTAGGGATATCACCTACCCTTATCCTCACTTGGGAACAAAGTTCGAACCTCAAATCAACCTTAGAGAAGCGACTAACCCATTATAGTTTTCTAAATTGATCAACCATCCTCAACTATTATGTTACAACCTTATGGGTTCTACACTCATTGGAAACATGCTATGCAAGTAGCCAAACAACCTCAAGACCTGCAACCTATCAAGCTCGGGTCAACCAAGATCACAAGAAAAGACTCTATGTAACAAGAGCATGGGGAAACCCTTATAAACCCCTACTAGCCACAATAGACTCATGCAGCCATGCGAGACACATATAAGAATCCTACTAGGACAAATGAATAACACAAGAGATAGAAAACCCCAGAGCTATCAAATCACCCTACTCATAACGTTGGTTACAATATTGGCCTTACTTAGGGTCACCATTATCAAACCATCAATCAAAACCTTGCAACACCCTCAACCAATATACATCAAAATTCCTCATCAAGTCTCACAATAGATCCAAGATTTCAACTAATTCATAGGAGAAGTAATAGAAGATAACCTATTCACAATCTCCAGTATTGGCCCGCTAAGCCCAAGAAGCTCCTAATTTCTGATGGGTTCAAATGTCTAGGCCAATCTCTAATCACTTTCTTCTTACTGAGGTCCACCTTAATACCATCACTCGGCACTACACGATCTAGGAAGACAACCTCTTACAACCAAAATCCCCATTTCTCCTATTTAGCATCCAACCTTCTTCCTTAAACTTTGTAGTACTGCCCTCAAAAGACTCACATGCACTACGTCATTGGGGAAAGCAAACCATCATATCATCACCAAAACCACCATAAGCCTATTAGAGTAGGGACTAAAAAATCTTACCCATAAGGCTTATAGGCATAGCCGGTGCACTAGTACAACCAAAGAACACCACCCAAAATTCAAAATATCGGAAAGGGATATTCAAGGCCTCATCTACCACCACCAATAATTCTATAAACAAAACAACTTAGGTTCAATACCTCCAATTCTCACAAGATAATAAATGCAAACCTTTAGAGACCAATTGTACCTTATGACAAGAAATGGACCTACTTTCCTTGCTACCATTTGACAACTTCCCACTCAAGGTTAAGCTTATTAGGGATTCAGGATCTAGCTCTACGGATCCTACCACCCATGAAGACACAACATGCACACAATTATTCCATCCCTATCAAAATTCACCATACCAACTACAAAAAGCCACATAGCAAGACCTAATGCAATACAAACTCGGATAGACACTTATAAACCTTCTAGCAATAATATACCCAAGAAAAGGATAGACACCAAAGATACACACACCAACTTGGCCACACAAGAAGCCAAACTAGAAACTGAAAAGAATACAGAAAAATAGTGGCACACTGGGCCTAACAATGCATGCACAATAAAGCCAAGGAAACTTCAACTTACAGGTAATAACATCAGGCAACTCATCCCCTCCTTAAGCCACTTGATCAATATGACCACCTCGATCCAAAAGTCGACCATATGCACAATCCAGAATTCTGTGGGATATCTCACCACACCAAAAACATACACCTGTGTTCTTCCAACACGGGCCACCATGATCCATCCTACATGTAGGGCACTTGGGATTAGTCATTCCGCCATTACCTTCTTTGTTCTTATTGTATTTACGAGGGCAATCCTTAACCTTATGACCCATCTTCCCACAACTATAACAAGCATTACTACCTCTGAAGCATGGGCCATCATGACCTCTATTATATTTTGGGCACCTAGCATACGGTACCACACCACCACTACCTTTACACTTGAGACTTTAGAACTTACCCACATTACGGTCCCTCTTGGTCTCACTATTTCCTCTCTTACCACTAGAATTCTTAAGAGCACTCATATGTTGATCATGTGAGTTGCCAAATTTGCTGTCACTTTGGCCACTTCCCATAGAGCATAGAAATCTCCACGTTCATCTTAGCACCGTCCAGAATAACTTGAGGCATATCCTAAAATGTAGCGGTTAGGGGTTAGCAATAAGCCCCAGTACACCTAACTCTATCACATGACATGGATCATAAAGAAGTAAAATATTTCCTAAAATATCTCATAGCCTCCTACTCATAGTTGTGGTGCACAACACAATCATGAATAAGACTCTAATTGATGCGGTGTGTTGGACTTCGAGGATCTATTAACCTAGTTCTCTGATATCATCTTTGTCACGACCCAAGCCTAGGGCCTAGATGTGACTGGCGAATAGAGAACCCAAAAAGCCTCATAGCATATCATTACACATCATTGGTCGTAGAAGCAATGTAAAACAACATAAGAGACATAAATAAGGGGAATTCGGACTAAGGGAGATAGATTAATACTTAAATAATATGTAAAAGTTTAGAAAACAAGGGTAAGAAACTAAGGGGAAGAGCTTGAAAAACATCATAATCAAAAGACAAAAGAGTCAAAGCTCATTACGTAGATACATAGCATGTCTAACAATACCTCTACTACATAGATAAGAGTGGAGGCAAAGACAAAGCAAGCAGGCTCACCCTCACTAGTCAAGATAGAAAATAAAGAAGAGTGTCTCATTAAATAATAAGAGAAACATAGACTAAGGTCTCTGAATTAGAGGACTCACCAACTAGCTTGAGTAGTATTGAACTAGCCACATAGAGGATAAGGATGATCAACTTGGCACTGATCCCTATATGGTGATATCATGTAGGCATAGAGTATGCATTAGTATATTTGAATGTACTAAGTATGTAGGATGCAATGCAAACAAGAATTAAGTATCATAATCAAAATGTATAACAATAGGCAATAGGTATACTTATAGCAATATGACATGTATGATCAATGCATAAGTAAATCATGCTTAAGTAACTCATGCTCATATAAGATAACATATG
The DNA here is from genome assembly GCA_000787875.1 of Solanum virginianum. Taxonomy (NCBI): domain Eukaryota; kingdom Viridiplantae; phylum Streptophyta; class Magnoliopsida; order Solanales; family Solanaceae; genus Solanum; species Solanum virginianum. The sequence goes on from DF362057.1 coordinate 15,374, forward strand.
CGTAGAAGAGACCAAGCTAGATTTTCAAAGTACAACCCTTTGGTATATTAGTGATAATGCCGCCCCATCACTTAGGTGGATGAGTACAAACCCCATCTAGGTTGGTGATGATTCTGCCCCATCACCTAGGTGGAGAAGTACAAATGCTTCACTATGTTGGTGATAATGGCACCCCATCACCAAAGTGGACAAGTACAAACTCTTCCCTAGGTTGATGAGTACAAACCCCCATCTAGGTTATCTGGGTTCTTAGTCCCCCT
>DF362057.1:15643-32165 GCA_000787875.1 Solanum virginianum
AAACTCTTCCCTAGGTTGATGAGTACAAACCCCCAGCTAGGTTATCTGGGTTCTTAGTCCCCCTAGATTGGGAATGGTTTAATGTAATACTTTATATAGAATTTATTATATACATAAGCTCATTTCATTATCCTATAGTTAATAACATCATATCTCATGCTTTGGACTTTCAACTCCTCAAGAAATCATATTCGGACATTTTATCAAACAATTAGAGGGTAAGTAATGCTAGTATAAAACCATGAAATATATAGATGAAATCATGCAACAAAATCCATTATAAAACCATCAATCAAAACGTTGCAACACCCTCAACCAATATACATCAAAATTCCTCATCAAATCTTACAATCGAAAGAAACCCATGAAAGAAACCCACATACCTTAGCTTGGAGATACACTTGGTAAAGATTGGAAATGGACACTTGAAGCTTGAAGAAGAACCTTGAAGGAGAACCTTAGGTTGGGATGAGGGTTTGGGACTTGAGTTTGGGGAGTGAAAATATGACTACGTGTTTGAGTAAGTATTGGGGAATGTTTTGGATGATATGAGGGTGAAATAAGACTAAGTATAGGTATTTTCACACATAGGGACCCTTGGGCCTAAGACTGAAAGCCTTGGACATGAAAATGAAAAATGTACAAAATAACACTAGGGCGCGTCACGCCCCAAACGCAGAAACCATTTTGGAAATTGCATTCTTGAATTTTTATAATTGCTAATTCTTCGCTCTTAAATTGGGATTAGACACTTTTCCCCCTAATTTTAACCCCATGAATAAGAATATGAACTTAGATTTTTAAAATAATAAATGGTTTTTGAGATATATGAAAATTAAAATTCTGGGCATTCTGAGGCACATTTTTGGGCACTTTTTGGGGTCGTTTCACTAAACATGCTTAGAATTCATTCAACTCATATAGATCATAATACATAAGTGTGGAAAGAGACCTCAACCAACATAACATAAGACCAAGTGAGCTATAACTCAAAATCCCAATGTCAACCCTACACTGGTAGAAAAGGAGAAGTTATTTGCCACAGTAAACCTCCTAATGCCTAAGTGGATCCACTAAGCCTTGTGTGAACTGGGTACTTGCCTCTAGTTCTTAGACTTAGGTACTCGCCTCATGCTCGAACTCAGGTACTCGCCTTAAGCCCTCATATTTAGGGTACTCGCCTCTTAATGATTTGGGGACTTGCCTCTAATCCCTTTATCTATGGTGGCACGTAGTTCTAGCACTTGGGAACTCACCTCTAGTTCGCTCGGTGCTAAGTCTAATCCCACAGAATATATATAAGACAATCATACTTCAATAACTTATAATAAACATAGAGACATTGGCACGAGTAGCTCTTAATATCATTGACCTCATATGGTGAGCTTAACTTCAATCATAAGAAGAGATCATCATCAACATCATCCTTTTATTATCATAAAACATCAAAGGCATACAAGAGGTATAATCTTAGAAAAGGGGCTTAATTCGGCCCTACAACGTTATCAATATTTTCATGACTTAAACACACCTTTAGAAAACTCATAATCATCAAAGGGTCACTTGAATCATAACTTAACCAATAGATCATCAAAACTTAAAGAATCCTTAAAAGGCATTTTATCAAACACTTGGAGGATGTGTAGTGCTAGTGTAAAACTATGCAATTCAAGAGTGAAATCATACAATAAAATCCATTGTAAAACCATCAATATATACCTTGCAAAACCCTCAAGCAACATATATCAAAAACCCTCCTCAAATCTTACATTAGATCCAATATTCGTGGCTCAAAACATACTAAAACAATCATACTTTCATAAGCCCCAAATTACTGTGCAGTAAAATTTATAATAATCAAGACCCATAAATACATCAATATTTAAATCATGAAATTTAAGTATAAAGGAGGCTTAGGCACCATGGGTGGAAGGAACCAAGGGTTCAACACCACATACCTTGACCTTGAAGAATTTCTTTAAGAAGACTTGAATGGAGAGTTGAAGCTTGAATGAATTCCTTAGATCTGGATAAGAGTTTTGGGACTTGAATTTGGGAGTAAATATTAGTCTAAGTGTTTGAGTGAGTATTGGGGAATGTTTAGGATGATATGAGGGTGAAATAAGGCTAAGTATAGGTATTTTCAAGTATTGAAACCCTTAGGTCGAAGACTTGAATGTATTGGACCGAAGTAAAAAAAAAAAGGACCAAAATAACACTTGAATTTGAATCTCTACACAAATGAGTTCCACGAAAATAGGCATAAATTCTTCATCCAAACTCAGAATGAGGTGAAACCAAGTGCATTGGAAAGCTAATTTAAAGGAATTTAATTTGATAGATTTTGGGCCACCCAGTTCTTTGTATAGTAAGAGATATTCCTCTTTAAATTTGACCCTCCTAAATGGTGTTTTTGTTATTTTAAGATTTTGATACGGTTTCTCTAAAATACGGGTTAGAGCCTTTTACGACTCAATTTTTCCTTCTAAACAAGAATATGAAGTTGTATTTTCAAAATAATGCACACATTTTTAGATATATGGAAATTACGATTCTGGACACTTTCGAGGCACATTTTTGGGCACTTTTTGGGGTTGTTTCATTAGGTCTTGAGCCTAAGCCTTTCCATACGTAAAAACACTTATACTTAGTCATATTTCAGCTCCATATTATGTAAGACATTCCCTAAAATCCTCTTTAACACTTAGACAAATATTTCACCCAAATTCTAGTATTCCAAACTCATTCGGGATCTAAGGATTTCATTCAAGCTTCAAGTTGTCAACCAAATCTTCATCAAGAAAATCTCTAATGTTGAGGTATGTGGGTTTCAACCATTGGGTCCTTTGACCCATGTGCCCAACCTTCTTTTCTATGTAAATTGCATGTTGTCAAGTTGATTATCTATGGGTATCTTCTATTATAAATTTTAAATATAAACTATGTTGGGGTTTCATAAAAATATGACTATTTAAGCATATTTTGAGCTTTGAATTGATGTTCTATTATGAGATTTGATAAAGGATTTTAATGTATATTGCATAAGGATATTACCAAGTGTTGGTGGTTTGATTTACTTTAAGTTTTCTCATATGATTTCACTCTTGAATTGCATAATTCTAAACTAGCATTATACATCCATCAAGTGTTTGATAAAATATCTGGTTTAGGGTTCTTGAGTTATTGATGGCCTATTGAATGATTTATGATTTAAGTAACTTTATAATGATGAAAATAATGTATTTATGTGTTGATTTAATGAAAAAGCATCCATGATATTGCAAGTTGATCACCTTGTTGAGGGGGTGTCATGCCTCAATCACCCTGTCGAGGGGGTGGCAAGCCTCAGTTGCCTTGTTGAGGGAGTGTCAAGCCTCAGTCACCTTGTCGAGGGGGTGTTAAGCCTTGGTCGTCTTATTGAGCATGTGTCAAGCCTCAGTCACCTTGTTGGGGGGGTTATGGTATGCTTGTACTACCAAAGAAGGGGTATACACCTCAATCACCTTAAGGGGATGGTATGCCTTGGAGTTCGAGTAATAGTTTTCTTGGTCTATGATTATGGTTTCTTCCTACATATGTATTGTATATTATATAAGCATGTTTTGCTTCAAGCCTTGATCATGCATGCCATGTTGCTAATATACTATCTCTTGCTTATGTATATGCATTTTGACTATGTTGTCTATCTCTTGTTGTATTGCATCCCACATGCTTAGTATATTCGAACGTACTTACGCATATTCTATGCCTATATGATGTTACCATGTAGGCACCAGAGCTTTGTTTGGTCATCCTCCTTCTCCTCCACGTGGCTAGTACTATCTCCTGAAGTAAGCTTTGGTGATTCCTTAACTCCGAGGACAATATCTATTAATTTCATGCTATATAAAGAGTCTTTTCTTTTGCTGGATGCTTATGATTATGAGGGTGAGCCTGTAAAGTATCGTGGCCCCCTCTTAAATTCCATGTTTAGAGGTGTTATTAGACAAGTGATGTAATTATGCTTTGAGCTTTGACTTTTCTATGCTATAAAAATATTACACTCTTTCCCTTATTCCCAAATCCCCTTATTTATATATATTTTGTTGATATTTTTCTTTTGCGACAAAGGATATGTGTATGATATGCTAAGAGGCTTATTTGTGGTTCCTTTTCCTTATTCATCGTATCACGTTTAGGCCCTAGGTCCGAATTGTAACAATTTGGGAAGGTGATAAGCCCCAAATTACTGTGCCGGAAGGTGATTTTAATATTAGAATAAGCTTTGTCATAGTTTTTAGGTGTTCCACTGGAATTTTAGTATCTGAAGTGGTATAAACTAGTTTAGTTATGATTTATCAAATTTCAAATCAAGGAGATTTGGTTTCGAGTTTCGATGATTGCATTGAGTCTGAAACTTCAAATTTTTAGGGTTGTATATCTGGTTTGTGTATATCAGGTTTTGAATGAATACCGAAGATCTAGTTCAAGAATTTTATGTTGTGTATTTTGTTGATATCTAGTGTTTGAGGCCTACTGTTGCACCTTCACGGCTCTCTATCTGCGTTCATGGAGTACAAGTTTATTGACCTCTACATTTAGGGAACAGTGTCTGCCGTTCGTGAAGTATCGACTCTGCTGACCTCTATATTCATGGAGTGTTAGGTCAAGCTGACCTTTATGGATAGAGTTGACTATTTGTCCTCCGGGTTCGCAGTGGCGATGGTCGCGTTCATGGAGTACATTTGGTACTTGAACTGTGAATTAGTTTTAAATGATAAGATTTCTTCATATTCACCATTTCCAACATTTTGAGCTTGAGTTTTGATGATATTTCAAGGGATTTTCATAAGAAATCAATTGGGTAAGTCCTTTTCAACTATTTTCTTCAGGTAAGTACTTTTCAACTATATTCTTCAATTTCCATTGATTAATCCATGAGTTCATCATCAAATTAGGGATTTTAATCCAAACAAATAGGAGAATTTTATGAACTTGGTTTCAAAATAAAAGTAATGATTATGGACTCATTTTAACTCCTTTTTCAAAATAAATTTTGATGTTAGATTCTTAAAATATCAAGGATTATTTTTTTGTAAAAAATTCTAGATTTTGACTTTGATTTTTGGCAGTGAATTTTTTAACAATTCTGCCCTTTTCCTCAAATTACTTGATTTTGGAGTTGTTAGTTTCATATTGTGATTGCCAATTTATTTTCAAGTAGATTATTGTGATTCAGATTCTATTTGGAAGAGGAAGACATTGTCATTGGAGTGATTAATTGGCTAAATTGAGGCAAGTGTACTCTAACCCTTGTTGAGTTTGTTGAACTTAGTATTCTTTTTAATAATACTTAGAGAACAGCAAATTATTTAAGTAGATATGATTTGGATAATGGGAATATGGAAATGATAATATGTATGACTTGATTCATAAATTGATGTTTATTGTTGTTGACTTAGAATTCTGAGTTGGTATTGCAATTTGGGCTTGTGATGCCATTGTTTAGAAGATAAAAGTGTTCATGATATTCTAATTTTTAAACTTTGAATGATGTTACATGAATTTTGTCTATTGAAGTACTTTATGTGAAATGTTGAGTTGAATACTATGCTAAGATATAGAGAGAATTATTCAACTAAATGATTGTGAAAAAAGGACTTAAATGATGAATTATCCTAGGTTATGATGAAAAACGGTACTTGAAATATTTATATTATGTTATGTTGTAATTACTATGCAATGTGTTGATGATGAATCAAATGTTGAAAGATCTGTGAATATGATTTATTACTATTGAATAAATAATTTGTGTGGATATCTTTCATACTCTTATACTTGTGAAAGTGATAAATATGTTATGATGACACATGCTTGCTTGATGTCCCATTGATGATGAAAAGTAAAAGGGAAGTGATTCTGGCTAGATGATAATGAGATTGATTTGATATGATTATAGAATATATGAAAAGTGTTGACCCTTTGCACAATCTCATGCCAATGTGATTTGTATTATGTGATTAATTGAAAAGACGAATGGAAATGGTTATGTCTAGAAAAGAAAAAAAGAAATAAAAATCCAAAGGGAAATGGATTTGGCTAAGATATGCAAGTAAATGTCAATGGAAAATGGTTTCAATTGATACATGGTCCATGTGTGGCCCCCATGGGTTTCGTTCAGATTATATTAGTGGTTGTGTATCATAGGATGGACATGCATCATGCTTAGTTGACATTTGTATCCCATTGCTTACATTTTATAGTATCTCATTCCATTTCAATCATTCCTTTCTTGAAGTTTATGTATGTACTAAGTGTGATGTATTGAATGAATTTAATCTTGTATATTATTGAGATTGAACTATTGAAGGTCATGATATATCTTGATGACTTGAGCCTTGCATATATTGGACTATTGAGACACTGTAATTTGAGACTATAACTTTTTATATTGCTTATATTGTGTATGTTGGCCTTTCCCGCTTGTAAGTTTTATAGTCTAGAGGTAAGTGATTGGGATGGAACAAGTGCTTAGTTCTTTATTCTCTACATGTGATTAGGTCTGCTTGTTGGGTACCTTAGTACTCACTGTTATTTTTCTACACGTGTGTAGGTAGTGAGCCTGGATCACACTTACGTTCTTCTTCTTCTTGTGGGCCGAGCTATTGACAGTTGAGAGGTAGTTTCTTGTCTCTCCAGCATGCTCTAATGACTGTTGGATGTTATTAGTAGTTTTTTCTATCTGAGAGACAAACACTATTGGGACTTGTATCTTTTCTTCATATTTTGATGTATTAAAGGCTTGCACCTTGTGACAACTAACTATGGCATGGTTTTTAGTTTTGATTACACCGTTATGCTTTACAACCTTGTTATGCATAATGTTATCTTCATTTAGATTCCACATTATTGTGTATTATGTTGTTGTGATCTATCTAGGCTGACATGTCTCGGTGGGGTAAAAACAAGTGTCATGACCTCAGAAATCTGATCATGACATATATAGATGACCTATTATTTTTCCTACCTAATGAAAAAGCTAGTCACCAAGTTATCTTCACTTGAGTCTATCCTAGTAAGTATATGAAAGCAACGCAATAAACATGTTATGTACTTATGATTGATACTTAACTAATTACAATTTTGTTTATATTATTTGGTCATATCTTTAATTTTTGAAATGAATCTAATTACACAAAGGTTGTAATACACTATGTATGCAGCCACCAAAGTTTATAAAATTAATACACCACCACTATTTGGTCGATTCTTATACTATTCTAGAAGGGATCAATAGTAGTCTTAACTTTTTTATTGGCATTCATGTGTAAGGAACCAAACTTTAGAAGGCCTTAACGATGCTTAAAAAGTGAATTCCAACATTTTTGACCAAGGTGTCCTTTCAAGGATATCATCACGAGCCGTGAAAGGGTCCACAAGCCGCTGAGGTGGCCGTGGAGTGGACCTTGGTTCATGCCAAGGATACCTAGCCTTGCTCTACGCTTTCTAGGTGTAACAAGCTGATCTTAGGGTCTAGGAGTAACATGGTGAATGGGAACCCAAGAGTCCCCAAACAACCCTCAAGTATCCATATTCATAACATCACTTTAGAAGCGTATATATAAATAGTAAACCTATAGTTCTAAGGGATGGGAAAGTAGGACTCACACTATGGGGATACCACAGAGATAAGGGCTTAACATAGATTAACATAGGACATAGCACATAAGAAATAAGGGGCCGGTAAGTATGACTCACTCTATGGGGGCAATACGGGACTTAGGATCTTCCACATTTGCACATCAAAATGTACATATTTTTCATAATCCTCATAATCAATCCATAATAGCCATATCCAATAGATAACCATGACCATAAGCTCCAAATACAACACACAACATAACAAATCCGATAAGAGTCTACAAGATGTCCAACAATGCCTCTAGTCATAAGATAGGATGGAGGCCAAGATCAAATCCGATCTAGCCATTAAATGATGGATGAAGGTAGTCTCTAATCCCTACATGGTCTAACCATGTAGGAAAAAGTATGTGTTAGTACGTTTGAATATACTAGTATGCAGGCATGTAACATAAAAGAAAGATGATGCGAACTTGCATAATATATCACATGAAAACTATAGAGTTGCCATAACCCAAATATACTAGCATTCAATGAGTCACTCCTTGCCTGAACTGTGTAAAGGGAGGGTTGCGTCCATCCTCATCAATACACACTTAGCTCATGACATGACTTTGTATGGGGAAGGTTGAATCTATCCTCATGTAAACATTGTGTAAAAGGAGGGTTCTGCTCATTCTCATAGATAAGCACTTAGCTCATATAATTATGTTCATAGGGAAGGTTGTGCTTATCCTCATCTATACATAGTGTAAAGGGATGGTTGTGCCCATCCTCATCGATACACACTTAGCTCATATAGCCATATGCATAGGGATGGTTGTATCCCATTGCTTACATTTTATAGTATCTCATTCCATTTCAATCATTCCTTTCTTGAAGTTTATGTATGTACTAAGTGTGATGTATTGAATGAATTTAATCTTGTATATTATTGAGATTGAACTATTGAAGGTCATGATATATTCTCATCTATGCATTGTGTAAAGGGAGGCTTGTGCTCGTCCTCATCAATAAACACTTGTGATTATATACTCATGAAAGATGTCATATCATATGCACACCCATATAATTCGTATTCATGTAGAAGTCAAGTTTATATTACTAGCAAATCATGAAAAAGTCAAATATTTTCTAAAACACCTTGTAGCCTCCTACCCATAGATGTGGGCCACTTTACGCCCATGAATAAGACTCTACTTGACGCGACATGTTAGACTTTAAGGACCATTTATAAACCTAGTTCTCTAATACCATCTCTATCATGACCTAATCTTAAGGTTTAGAAGTGATATGGCGAATGGGAACCCCATATTCCCCAAAAAAGCCTCAAGTATCCATATTCACATCAGTTCGAAAGCATATATACAAATAGTAAACACATAGTTCTAAGGGATGGAAAAGTAGGACTCATGCTATGGTGATGCCATAGGGATAAGGTATTAACATGGATTCACATAGCATATAGCGCACAAGAAAAAAGGGGTAGGTAAGTATGACTCATTCTTTGGGGCTAATACGGGACTTAGGATCTTCCACATTTCCACGTCAAAACATACATATTTTTCGTAATTCTCATAATCTATCTATAATAGCTATATCCAATAGATAACCATGACCATAAGCTCCAAATACAACATATAACATATATATCCAACAAGAGTCTACAAGATATCCAATAATGCCTCTAGTCATAAGATAGGACGGGGATCAAGACATGTCTCAAGCTCACTCTAAAAGTAAATAACATAAGCAAGACTTCATAGGTAGAGGAATGGTGGCTTGTCCTAGGAAGTTAGGACTCACCACAATAAATGTTTCAAATCAAATATAGCTGTCAAATAATGGACGAAGGTAATCTCCGCTACATGGCTAGATCATGTAGGCAAAAAGTATGCATTAGTACGTTTGAAAATACTAATATGCGAGCATGTAACATGAAAGAGAGATGATGTTAACCTTTATAATATGCCACATAAAATCCATAGAGTAGCCATAACCCATATATACTAGCACTCAATGGGTCACTCCTTGACTGAATTATGTAAAAGGAGGGTTGTACCCATCCTAATCAATGCACACTTAGCTCGTGACATGACTATGTATAGGGAAGGTTGTACCTATCCTCATCTATACATTGTGTAATGGTAGGGTTTTACCCATCCTCATCGATATACACATAGCTCATATAACTATGTGCATAGGGATGGTTGTACCTATCTTTATCTATGCATTATGTAAAGGGAGGGTTGTGGCCATCCTCATTAATACACACTTAGTTCATACACATATGTGCATAGGGAAGGTTGTACCTATCATCATCTATGTATTGTGTAAAGGGATTGTCGTGCTCGTCCTTATCAAAACACACTTAGCAAATATAACCATGTGCTTAGGGAAGGTTATACCTATCCTCATCTATGCAATGTGTAAAGGGAGGGTTGTGGAGATCCTCATCAATACACGCTTAGCTCATACATACATGTGCATAAGGAAAGTTGTTCCTATCCTCATTTATGCATTGTGCAGAGGGAGGGTTGTGCCCATCCTTATCAATACACATTTCTGATTACATAGTCATGCAGGATGTTATATCATATGTACACCATATAATTCATATTCATGTAGAAGTCAAGTTCCTATTACTAGCAAACTATGTCATAATGGTATTCAACTTACATCATACTCATGTTCACAGATTCATGCTCAATTCTTGTTCATAGCCCTATTTTCATCAAAATTATATTCATAAACATATGTGGGCTTAACCCACTTCATAATTTTCATATAATCCAATGCTCATGAATGCATATGCCATGAATGATGTGAGAATGACATGGGTAATTAAGATTCAATCTAAAATCAACAATACAATATGAAATTTATGTAAATCCCTAATAAAATCCACGTTTAAATCATAATATAGATCACCCATCTTAGTTCAAACTTTAAAGGGACATTGCATAATAAAATCTTCATAATATTAAAGTAATTCAATATATTAAGGCTTAAATAAACTTAAAATCATCAAATAAGCATAGCCCACACTTCAATTGAATTTAGTAATCGATAATATTCAAAACCAATATTTAAAGTAAGCAAAAGTTCATTGAATTCAAGTGAAAAGAGTTTGGGTCTTCTTGGTTGAAAGGGACCAAGAATAAATTCCACATACCTTAGCTAATGAAGAAGATTAAAGAAGAAATTTGAAGAAGAATGAGCCTTTTCTTGATTCCCAAGCTTAGATTTACAAGAGTCCTTTTGAGAGAGCTCTTAAGAGTGGCTTGATAAAATTTTAAGTTTGAGGAATGAATTTCAATGAGCGAAATAGAGTTTAGGTCATTTGCAGGTCTTAGGATAGTATAAGAAGTCATAAAAACCCTTAGGAGAAACCACAATTACAAAAAAACCATTAATGAAGCAAAATCACATTTCTTACTAGAGGTCCCATGAGGAGTTCTCATGGTCTATACAAGTTCCCACGGTCCATACAACCTTCCCATGGGACCACACTTAGTCAAATCTCAAAAAATCTTGCACATATGGGCTTTACAAAAATGGGTATAACTTTTTGATCTGAACTCAAAATAAGGTGAAACCAGATGCATTGGAAAACTAATTCAAAGAGCTTCAATTTGATATGTCTAGGGCCATCCAGTTCATTTTGTGCGGAGATATATGACTATTTAAATTTGACCCTTCCATCAGTTCTTGTGAAAATCTTAGCCAATGAAATTACTTTGAACTTGGCTTGATGTAGGAGACCCATGATGACCTAAAACAACATAAATAATCTTCAATTGAGGGATTGAAAGTGAACTTAGCTTGATCTTAATGATCCCATACTTAGAAAAATTCAACGTAGGTATCCATATGGTTGGTTGTACAGGCCGTATCAAGCTATGCGATGCGTGTACTCCTCATACCACTTCAATTAGAAAATTATCCACGATGAATTTCTAAGACGGTGATTCAATACATAGAAAATTTTCACTCGTGCACCTATACTTGGGAACTCACAGACCGTGAAGGGACATACGATCCGTGTGACATGCCTTGACTTCAAAACTATGAAGTTTCAAGGCCAAGGCTAGCACATGGTCCGTATAGCTTCACACAGACCATGAGGCTTCTATGGGATGTCACTTTGCTAAAAAACTTTCCAAAACCAAATTCCCAAGCTCTATTGAGGTCGTACAAAGTCTGGGTTGTTACATCATCTTCCCCCTGGGAACATTCATCCTCAAATGTGCTAGAATAAGGCTTGAAAGGCTTGACTTAGAACATGAAATATTCAAACACAAGGTAAAATACATATTTCATCGTTTGAAAATCATAAAGTCATTAAAACTCATATCAAAACGTATTCAAATCATTCAAAACATCATATTAATCATTTTTTGTGCACATGTATGCATGTCATGTCATGAAACTTAAGAGTGAACAAATTAGGACCACTGAGAATAGACAGAACCTAATACCATAGGTTTGAGTTGATTGGAAAGGATAGAGTCATCGTCACATCATACTTGATTCCATTTCCCACATGTTGATTTCTCCAAAGTACCTTAACCTAACGCTACATCCTTATTGCGAAGCCGCTACACTTGTCTTATCCAAAATCTCAACTTAAACTTCCTCATAGGACAAGTTCTCCTCAACCTCAACACCTTCCAATGGCACGATAGTACTAGGATCACCAACCAACTTTCTCAACATAGACACATGGAAAATTGGGTGAGTGGAACTTAAATTTGGAGGCAATTCAAACTTGTAAGCCACATTCCCAATCCACTCAACAATCTCATAAGGACCTACATACTGAGGACTTAACTTGCCCATCTTTCCAAAATGCATTACATCCTTCATAGGTGAGAATTTTTACATACATCATGCAACCTTACCAACTCTTAGATGTACAACCTTGCATAACCTTTGACACTAAAGGTAGTCTTGGCCGGTAGGAAATGAGCTGACTAAGTCATCTGGTCAACAATAACCTAAATTGTGTCAAATTTCCTTTAGGTCTGAGGCAAACTAACTACAAAATCATAATCACATCTTCCACTTCCAAGTAGAAATTTTAATATCTTGAGTCAAACTACCGGGCTTTTGGTGCTCTACCTTCACTTGCTGATAAATATGGCATTCAGATACAAACTTAACATGTCTTACCATGCCACCAATACACTTCCCTTAAGTCTCGATACATCTTGGTAGATCCCAAGTGAATAGAATAATGAGAGTTATGGGCTTTACTCATGATCACCCTCCTATAATCATCCACATTTAGAATACATAACCGATCTTTATATCAAAGCACACCATCTCCCCCCTTGGGAGAAGACCTCTATCTTATTTTTGGCAACTAACTTCTTCTACTCCTACTAATGATGGATCTAGATCTTGCTTAGCCTTAACATCAACAACCACAGAAGATTCATCCCCATTCTGAACATGAATACCACCATCATTAAAATCGCCCAACATAACACCTAATCTAGCCAAACGATAGACATCTTTTGCAAACTCTTTCTTCACTTCATCGACATGAGCCACACTTCCCATAGAAAGCCTACTAAGAGAATCGACTACAACATTTGTCTTGTAAGGATGATATTATACACTTATGTCATAGTCCTTAAGGTGTTCTAACCATCTCTTTTTTCTCTAGTTAAGATCCCTTTGAGTGAACACATATTGTAAACTCTTGTGGTCGGTGAAAACATCAACATGCACCCCATATAGATAGTGTCTCCGAACCTTCAATGCAAACACCACCGCTGCTAACTCAAGATAATGAATCAAGTAAGTATGCTCATGCACCTTCAATTGCCTTAATGCATAAGCTATCACCTTACCATGATGCATAACTTCACAATCCAACCCAATTCAAGAAGCATCATAATATACCACCAACCTATCTAAGCCATCTGGTTAAGTCAAAAGAGGAGTTGATATAAGCCGATCTTTCAATGTCGAAAAACTCTTCTCACACTCATCCAACCATACAAACTTGGGCTTCTTTTGAGTTAACTTGGTCAATGGAGATGTAATAGATGAGAAACCTTCAATAAACCTTCCATCATAACCAACCAACCTAAGAAAAATTTGAATATCCGAAGGAGGAAGTTTGTCAAATAATGCACATCTTTCATTTACTCCCTTTTATTTTGATCTATAAGAACAACTACAACATCTTCCTTGCTTGAATTGCATTACAAGCCCAAAATAACTCTCCTAATTCGGTAGGGAGGAACAAATATAGAGAATCCTATGGCACGTTCCATGGAACGATATGAATCATGAACAAGTGAAACATTTCCTAAAAAGCCTTATAGCCTCCTACCTATAGATGTGGCGTGCTTCACACCCATGAATAAGACTCTACTGGATGCAACATATTAGAATCCAAGTACCATTTATAAATCTAGTGCTCTGATACCATCTATGTCATGACCCGATCCTAGGATCTAGGAATGACATGGCGAATAAGAACCCGAGAGTCCCCAAACAAGCCTCAAGTATTCATATTCACATCATCAGTTTGGAAACATATTTACAAATAGTAAATACATAGTTCTAAGGGATGGAAAAGTAGGACTCATGCTATGGGGATGCTATATGGACAAGGATTAACATGGATTCATATATCACATCATACATAAGAACTAAGGGCCGAATAAGTATAACTCACTCTATGGGGGTAATACGAGACTTAGGATCTACTATATTTTCACATCAAAACATACATTCTTTTCATAATTCTCATAATCAAATAATAATTTCCATATCCAATAGATAACCATGACCATAACTCCAAATACTATACATAATATATAGATCCGATAAGAGTCTAAAAGATGTCCAATAATCTCTCTAGTCATAAGATATAACGAGGGCCAAGACATGTATCGGGCTCACCCTCAAAGTAAATAACATAAACAAGACTTCATAGGTAGAGGAACGGTGGCATGTCCTTGGAAGATAGGACACACCACAATAAATGTCTACAACCTTGCATAACCTTTGACACTAAAGGTAGTCTTGGCCGGTAGGAAATGAGCTGACTAAGTCATCTCCACGTTTAAATCATAATATAGATCACCCATCTTAGTTCAAACTTTAAAGGGACATTGCATAATAAAATCTTCATAATATTAAAGTAATTCAATATATTAAGGCTTAAATAAACTTAAAATCATCAAATAAGCATAGCCCACACTTCAATTGAATTTAGCAAAAAGTATGCATTAATACGTTTGAGTATACAAGTATATGAGCATGCAACGTCAAATAAAAATGATGTTAAGCTACACAATATGCTAATGAAAATCATAGAGTAGCCATAACCAACATATACTAGCACTTAATGAGTCACCTCTTGCCTGAATTGTGTTAAGGGAGGGTTGTACTCATCCTTATCAATACACCCTTACCTCATGACATAACTTTGTGTAGGGAAGATTGTACCTATCCTCATCTATACATTGTGTAAAAGGAGGTTTTTGTCCATCCTCATCGAAATACACTTAGCTCATATAACCATGTGCATAGGGAAGGTTGTACCTATCTTCATCTCTTCATTGTATAAAGGGAGGGTTGTGCACATCCTCATCAATACACACTTAGCTCATGCATATATGTGCATAGGGAAGGTTCTACCTATCCTCATCTATGCATTTTGTAAAGCAAGGGTTGTGCCCATCCTCAATACACACTTAGCTCATATAACCATGTGCATAGGGAAGCTTGTACCTATCCTCATCTATGCATTGTGTAAAGGGAGGGTTGTTCCTATCCTCATCAATACACATTTAGCTCATACATACATATGCATAGGGAAGGTTGTACCTATCCTCATTTATGCATTGTGTAAAAGGAGGGTTGTGCCCATTCTCATCAATACACACTTATGATTACATACTCATGCAAGATGTCATATCATATGCACACCTATATAATTCATACTCATGTAGAAGTCAAGTTTATATTACTAGCAAATTATGTCATACTGGTATTCAACTTATGTCACACTCATGTTCATAGATTCATGCTCAATTCTTGTTCATAACTATATATCCATCAAAATCATATTCATAAATATATATAGGCTTTATCCATTTCATAATTTTCATAAAATCCAATGCTTATGAATCCATATGCCATGAATGATGTGACAATAGCATGGGCAATTGAGATTCGATCTAAAATCAATAATATAATATATTAATTTGAGTAAATCCCTAATTAAATCCATATTTAAATTATAATATAGATCTCCCATGCTTAGTTCAAACTTAAAGAGATAATGAATAATCAAATCTTCATAATAATCAAGTAATTCAACACATTAGGGCTTAAATCAACTTAAAAACATCAAATAAGCATAGCCCATACTTCAATTAAATTTAATAATAAATAACATTCAAAACCCATGTTTAAAGTAAGCAACATTTCATGAAATTCGAGTAAAATGGGTTTGGGTCATCTTGGTTAAAAGGGACCAAGAATCAACCCCACAACCTTAGCTAATGAAGAAAATTCAAGAAGAAATTTGAAGAAGAATGAGCCTTTCCTTGATTCCCAAGCTTAGATTCATAAGAGTCCATTTGAGAGTGTTCTTAAGAGAATTTTAAGTGTGAGGAATGAATATAATTGAGAGGAATAGAGTTTAGGTCATTTGGACGTCTTAGGATAGCATAGGAAGTCATAAAAGTCATAGTAGAAGGCACAATTACAAAAAGAGCATTAATGAAGCAAAATAACATTTCTTGCCAAGGTATTGTGAGGTCTCATGGTCCTTACAAGTTCTCATGTCTTGTACAACTTTTTTCAGTTAGCAAAATCTTAGAAAACACAACACAGATGGGCTTTAAGAAAATGAGTATAACTTCTTGAT
>DF362057.1:32214-50261 GCA_000787875.1 Solanum virginianum
TCGTAAGGTGAAGTATAACTTCTTGATCCGAACTCAGAATGAGATAAAATTGGATGCGTTGGAAAGCTAATTCAAATAGCTTCAATTTGATAGGCTTGGGCCACCCAGTTGGTATTGTTCTAAGAGATATGACCATTTAAAATTTGATCTTTCTATCAGTTTTTATGAAAAGCTTAGTCAATGAAATTCCTTTCAACTTGGCTTCATGTAGGAGACTCATAATGACCCTAAACAACATAAATAATCTTCAATTAAGGGATTGAAATTGAAATTAGCTTGATCTTGAAGATCCCCTACTTAGAAAAATTCAATGTAGACATCCATACGGTTTGTTATACGAGTTGTATCAGACCATACGATTCGTGTACTCCTCGAGCACTTCACTTAGAAATTTCTCCATAATGAAGTTTTGAGATGCTGATCCAATACTTAGAAAATTTTCACTCCGGCACCTATATGGGAACCTCACGGATTGTACAGGGTCATATGGTCTATGAGACTATCTATATGACATGCTTTAGCTTTAAAACTGTGAAGTTTCAAGGCGAAGGCTGCCATATGATCCTCCATACATTTCGCATAACCTCACCTGGACCGTGAAGACTTCCATGGAGCGTTAGTTTGGTCCAAACCTTTCTTGAACCAAATTCGCAAGCTATATTGAGGTCGTACAAAGTCTGGGTCCTTACATTATCTTCCCCTTGGGAACATTCATCCTCGAATATGCTAGAACAAGGCTTGAAAGGCTTGATTTATCTAAACACAAGGTACAATATATATATTTCATCATTTGAAAGGGCTCGTGGAAGGAAGCCTTTGCTTGGTCGCCACTATCTTGCCAAAGGTTGCCACCACGGACCACCATCACGGCTCACGAAAGAGCACTGTAGACCGTGGTGGTGACCGTGGAGGACCCCTTGACCATTCTTATCTAGAAAATTACAATCTCATATCTTAGATCCTATTCACAGTGCCTACTATGGACCGTGAAGAGCTTTGTAAACCTTGAAGCCTATTGTATAGGTGTTCGACTCAATTTTTTAGTCCTTTTCATTAAGGGATTTTTGGTAATTTGGTTCACTTCTAAGGTCTTTTATGAATTTTATGCATATCCTAAGACCCCTAAATCAACCATTAGTCAATCAATACGCTTCATTTTCAAATTTCCAAAACTGAAACTCTAGAATTTATATCTTAAGACTACATTCAAGCAAAGCTTTGAAGATTCAAGCTAGGGATTCAAGGGTGCTTCCAGATCAAGTCTATTTAATCTTAATCTTTCGAAATTATTTAATGTTTACGAGTTTTTACTCATGATTCCCTTCCAATCATGCAGCCCTAAAAATCTATTTCTTAAATTTCATGATTTCTAAGTATGATTTGCAAGTGGGTCTTGTGATTTAACCTAAATTTGAAGAAACTATGTTATGGGTTAATTTGAATTGATGATTTTAGCATGATTTTAATCTTATTATGTCAATTTACATGGAGTTTTTGAGATTTGATTTGCATGTCCCTTTTAATTATGAATTTATGCATGGGTAATTTCAAGTATATTTCAATCATTGATTTCTCTATGGATTAAGTATGATTTTTATCTTATTGACATGTTTTGAGTATGAACTTCAAGTACCCATACTATTCCTTCATTTCTCATGGCATAAGCATGCATGAACATAGTAGTTTATGACATTTATGATGTTGATTATTACCTAATTATGATTATGATAATGATTTCAAGACAAATATGGTTATGACATGACATGTGATCACATAATGTCTATGATATGTATATAAGAAATTATGGAGATGCATTCACCATCATGTACAAGTATGAATGAGCTATTTCTATGTATATAAGTATGCATTTAATATGATTTGGCTTTTAAGCCCAAGTATGTATGCTTACGAAAAATGATGTGGCTTTTAATCCTAAGTATACATGATTATGATTTGAAAAGACATATGCTCATTTTCCAAGCATGTATATGTATATGTATTTTCATGGGATGATGTCTTAACACTATGAGACTGGAGGTGGAGGCTCGACCCAAGGGATCCTTATATAGAATCTACCAATCTCATGACTATGTCCCAACATAAGTTTTTGTTTAGGCCCCTTTCTGGATGATTATGTACATTTAAAATGCTCTCTAAAATAGGTAGTTTTCTCGTAAGGTGAGTAATCTCTGAAATGGGTGGTATTCCCGTAAGGTGAGGTACTATCTAAAGTGGGTGTTGTTCCTGTAAAGAGAGTTATGGTCTACCTTTTGCAAGTATATCTCTCTTTCTCTGGTGTAGAGGAAACATTGTGATTTCACGTAATTGCTTGCATGGTCTTATATGTTAGTTGAGGTCACATCCATGCTATGTTTAAGTATTATGGCATTCATGCATCATGAGTTTAAGGCATATTGTTATGATATCCTTTCTGATATACTTCTTTCTATATATAGGCACCCTTGCCATCTAATATTGAAATGGAGGTCACCATGTTCATATATATTGCATGCCCACATACTTAGTACATTCAGATGTACTAATACATTTGTTTTACCTATATGATCAAACCAAGAAAGAATTGGAGACTTTCCTCATCCATATCTTCACGGCTAGATTCGATTTGTGGATGTTTGCTTGTGGTGAGTAATTTATTCCAAGGACAAGACCAGTCTCCTATCTACCTATGCTATGTAATGATTATTTAATGTTTTTTACTTTAAGGGTAAGCTTGGGATATGTCTTGACCCTTGTCCTTTTTATGACTTACAGGCATTGTTGGACATCATGAAATTCTACGTAGCAGTCTTATTATGTTTGATGCTTATAGAGGCTAACCTTATGCCCTCTCTTATGATGATGTTATATGATGTGTTGATGAGCTGGTGAAATTCCTAGGTCTCTACTCCCATAGCTTGAGTCCTATGATCCACCCCTTAGACTTTTTTATTGTTGAATGTGCGATGGCAAGTCCTATGTACCTTATCCCATAGATTGGTGTCCTACTTTCCCTACCCCTTAGTATTTATTAGTAATGTGTATGCTGTGCTTCCTAACAAATGTTGTGCTTAAGTATGCTATGAGGCTTGTTTGGGGACTTTCGGGTTGGCATTCGCTATGTTGCACCCAGGCCCTAGTTTTGGGTCGTCACAAGCTTGGTATCAGAGCACTAAGGTTGTAAAATTATCCATGGAGTCTAACATGCCGCATCAAGTAGATTCCTATTCATGGGTGTAAAATTCACCATACCTATGAGTAGGAGGCTATGAGACATTTTAGGAAATTTCACACTTCTTTATTGTTTATGTTGTGCGATAGAACGTATCTCGAGGTATACTAACTCTAAAAAATATCCTTAATTCCCTTACTTAAGATGCCTCCAAGAAGAATCGCTCTACCAAGACAAGCCCTTGGTGATGAGGATTAAGTTCTTCAAGAGCCCATGGGGGAGCCAGTTACTCAAGATGAGTTTCGAACCACGTTTACCATGCTAGCTCAAGTTGTGACCAACCAGGCTAAATAGGTCATTCCTCCTCCACATGTCCCCACCTATGCTACTAAAGTTAGCAACTTCACCCGGATGAACCCTCTAGAATTCTATTGTTCCAAAGCTGATGAGGATGCCCAAGAGTTCATTGATGAGATCTCTAAAGTGTTGACTAAAACTTGAGTTGATTGCTTATCAGTTGAAGGAGTACCCCAAGTGTGGTACACTCAATGCTTGACTTAAAGAATGGGAGATGACGAGTCGATTAGAAAGAGTTAAAGTTTGCTTTCCTGGATTATTTCTTTTCTCTTGAGGTCTGGGAAGCCAAATTGACAAAATTTATCAACCTCAAACAAGGTGGAATGAGTGTGAGGGAATATGCTCTCAAGTTTACAAAGCTCTCAAATTATGCTCCTACACTAGTGGATGATCCTTATGCAAGAATGCATAAATGTATTTCGGGGATTTCTCACTTGGTTGTGAAAGAATATCATATGACTATGCTTATTTGTGAGATGGATATTTCCAAGCTTATGATATTTGCTGAATAGATTGAAGGGAGAAGCTGAAAGAGTGGAGGATGAAGGACTCTAAGATACCTCATTATGATGGTGGCGACATAAACTCTAGAAGTTGTGGTAGTAATGGTCGCTTCCAACAAAGACAAGGCTCAAATCAAAGGTTTGTCAATGATAGAGTGCTTTCCCCCAAGTCACAGGTTAGAGGTGGGCCAACTTATCCTAGGTGTGACAGGTGTGGAAAGAGCCACCCAGGTAGATATTTTTAGGGATATGGGTCCTTGCTTTGGGTGTGGCAAGATGGGAAAGAAAGTTCCTGATCGTCCTTATGCTCCTAAGAAGGGTCAAGGACTAATGGCTCAGATTGATCAAAGCAAACCAAAGGCTCAACAAGGTAGTGCTGCTCGGAACAACAGATTTTATGTCTTGGATGCTAGGCAAGATGTAGAGGAGACCCCTGATGTGTTGACTAGTATGGTAAAGGTCTTTGATTTTGATACATATGCTTTGCTTGATCTAGGTGAAACTTTATGTTTTGTGACACCTATCTTGGATGTTAAGTTTGGTTTGAGTCCACTCAGACTACATTTCCATGGGTGAGTCTATTGTTTCCCAAAGAGTCTATCGGCGTTATACTGTTTCAGTCTCGCATAAAGTTCATCAATGTGATTTTGTAGAACTTAAGGTGTTGGATTTTAATATTATACTCAAGATGGATTGGTTGCATGCCTCATATGCCTCTATAGATTGTAGAACAGAAAAGTTAAGTTTCAGTTTCCAAATAAGTCTATTCTTGAGTGGGAGGGTAGTGACTCTGCTTTTGAGAGTCGGCTTATATCTTATCCCAAAGCCTAGAAAATAATTTCTAAGGGATATATCTATCATATAGTTAGGGCTTGGGATGTTGAGTCCGAGTCACCTACTCTTGGGTCAGTTCCCATGGTCAGTGAGTTTTCAGATGTCTTTCCCAAAGATTTACCCGGTATTCCTTCCAAAAGAAAAGTAGACTTTCCTCCTTATTGTATGACACCAACTGAATTAATGGAGTTGAAGGATAAGCTAAAAGATTTGTTGGAGAAGGGCTTTATTAGGACAAGTATATCACCTTGGGGTGCTCCTATGTTATTTGTGTAAAAGGAGGATGAATCACTTTGGATGTGTATTAACTATCAGTAATTGAATAAGGTGACTATCAAGAATAAGTATATATTGCAAAGTATTGATGACTTGTTTGATCAATTACAAGGGGCTACTCTTTTCTCAAAGATTGACGTCTGTTACGGTTATCATTAGTTGAGGATAAGGGAGTGTGATTATCCCAAGATAGTTTTTCAGACTAGATATGGGCACGTTGAGTTCATGGTGCATGTTGAGTTTGTGGTGATGTCTTTTGGGCTAACTAATGCTCCAATGGTGTTATGGATCTCATGAATTAGGTATTCAATCCATTCTTTAACACATTTGTATTTATCTTCATTGATGATATTTTTATTTATTCCCAAAGTAAACAAGAGCATATGGATCATTTGGGGTTTGTTCTTTAGACTTCAAGAGATAAACAGTTATTTACCAAGTTTACTAAATGTAAGTTTTAGTTGTGTGAGGTAGCGTTTCTTGGTCATATGGTGTCTGGTGATAGCACTAAAGTTGATCCAAAGAAGACTAAGGTTGTGAAAAATTTGCCTAGACTGTTGACTCCTTCAAACATTCATAGTTTTCTTGTGTTAGTTAGTTACTATCGGAGATTTGTTGAGGGATTTTCATCCATTGCTTCACCATTGACCAAGTTGACTCAAAAGAAGGCCAAGTTCATATGGATAGATGAGTGTGAAAAAAACATTCAAACTTTGAAGGATCGTCTTACATCGGCTCTTGTTTTGATTCTACAAAATGACTTAGATGGGTTTATGGTATATTATGATGCTTCTCGAATTCGTTTGGGTTGTGTGCTCATGTAATAAGGCAAGGTGATAGCATATACCTCTAGGCAATTGAAGGTGTATGACCAAAATTATCGAACTCACGATCTTAAATTAGTGGTTATGGTGTTTGCCTTGAAAATTTGGTGACATTACTTATAAGGGGTTCATGCTGATTTGTTCACCGATCAAAAGAGTTTGCAACATGCGTTCACTCAAAGAGATCTTAATGTGAGACAAATGAGATGGTTGGAACTTATTGAAGATTATGACATGAGTGTTCAATGGCATCCTGACAAGGCAAATGTTATAGTTGATGCTCTTAGTAAGCTATCTATGGGTAGTGCGGTTTATGTTGATGAGATCAACAAAGCATTTATAAAGGATGTTCACTATTTTGCTAGATTAGGTGGTAAGGTTAGTTAATTCTAATGATGAAGGAATTCATGTTTAGAATGGGTCTGAGTTTTCCGTGGTTGTTGACATCAAGGCAAAGCAAGAATTGGACCCATCATTGGTTGAGTTAAAGAAGTTTATTTCCAGAAATAAGATATAGGTTTTCTCCAAAGCGGCAGATGGTGTGCTTCGGCACCAAGATCAGTTATGTGTTCTGAATGTGGATGGTCTTAAGGAAGTGATTCTGAGTGAGGCCCATAACTCTCCTTATTCTATAAATTCAAGATCTACCAAGATGTATCGAGATCTGAGGGAAATATATTAGTGGCATGGTATAAAGAAGGACATAGCTAAGTGCGCATTCGAGTGTTCTAATTGTCAACAAGTGAAGGTATAACACTAAAGGTGATCATGCTCAAACAGTACCTCTCACTTAGAGGATAGTGAGTCTATTGTTTCCCAAAGAGTCTATCGGCGTTATACTGTTTCAGTCTCATGCTCAAACAGTACCTCTCACTTAGAGGATAGAGCGATCATTGTCAAATACAAAACCTAACCATAGGTTAGGGTCAAATCCCAATGGAATACGGGGCTTTGCCACTTTGATTCACCAATAATCAATTCAAGCATTAAATAACTCTATTCTCAAGAGGGTGGGGGGGTTCCAATGATTGGTAGTAAGTAAAACTATACTAATAAAACATAGAGAAAATCACATTGGAGAGCAACTTGGGAAAATGTGTTCCTCATGACTCACTAGCTCAAACACCCCAAATAACACAACCTGAATTAGGATATTGTATGCAAGACGGTAACTTAACTTCTACCAGCCCTTGGGCAAAGACGAAGGTCGAATTTCACTATGATGCTTGACCAGCTACTATAGTGAGCCAAACTAACCATTACCTATTGTCCCAGTCAACCTTTCCTTGGCCGGGTTTTGCTGATTAGACAAGAACACATCAACCCAATTCTATCACCCATTTCCTTTTCCTATTCATTACTATATTGATCGGGATTATGACACTAGGAGGGGTTTAATGTTGGCCACCATTAAACAACATGCAAAATGAAGGAAAATGGATAATACATACAAATACCCAACTCAAGAAAAGTAAATAATCTAGGTTTCTAAGCTAGCTACTCATGGTTCCCACAACCCTAGGTTGTGGGTTAAGCCACTCATGGCTTGGGCATACAAATCAACAATGAAATGAGAAGACATGGAAGATTACTTACCTGGCAAATTGAAGAACAATGAAATCTTTTTTGAAATTAGAATCACAAGCTTGAATGATAAGATTAATCCATAAGTGAGTTTAAACCCCCAAATTTGAGTCTCACAGTGAAACCCTAAAAATTCTCTCTTAAAACCTCTCTACAAACTTCAATAAGATGAATAATGATAAAATACTAATGAAAAGCTACCTATAAAACCCTAATATATACTATTTATACTATTTATAGAAAGGTCCTTACAATAATTAGAAAAATTTGGTTGGCGTCTGCTACGGCTCGTAGCTATGACTCGTGCGGTGACCTACGAGTCGTAATCAGACTTTTATGGTTAGCACTTAACATATTGGACTTCACTGCTGTGATCCACCCCTATGAGTCATAGTTTGGTCTATGACACATAGAGCTTTCTCGTAGTCCACTCTTAAATTTTTATGTCTAATTTTAATCAACATAGTTAATTGCTATGACACCCCCCTTTCAGAGTCGTAGAGAGGACTATAACTCATTTCTCGAGCTCGTATGGCTGAATTTAAAATTCTTAGATTTTGTTTTTGAACACTATTAATTGCTACAAATAGCCTTACGACTTATAGCTTGGGCTATGACTCATAGTAGGGCCTGTAGTTCTTCAAAATCTGTAACTTTTCCCGAAATCAAGCCAACCTAAATTTTTTGCAAAAACAAACACATAAAAACCCATAAAAAGTCACACTGAGAACACACAGAATCTCATGTTTTAGGCATCAAAATGTGTATTATTTTTGCAGCAAATCAACATCCTCAACTTAGAATTGTTGCTTGTCCTCAAGCGACGACTCAATCTGGATAGATAATGAAGCAATACAAAGCAATCAACCCACATGCATATACCATACTCAAATTCAACTCAGGTACCCACAAAATAGTTTGTTCAAAATGTGATCATGTAGCTACTAAGCAACCCACAACATATTGATACATTTGACAATCTAACTATGACAAGTGAAGGAGTATCAAGAATTCACATTCACTGAACAAGTCAAATGTTAACCATGCAATGCAAATACCCTCACAGAAAAAAATAACACCCAATATGCTTTCAAAATTTGATCATGGGACTGTGCAAGTATACTCACTCTCACATATAAGATTCATGCATGATGACCAATGCTATAGACTTGTTCATATACTCATAACCTGAACTGTTGACTAATTGGATTAGGATCATTTTAGGACTTTATAGGCTTGTAACATAGGCTCATGGGGCTTTGGTATGACATTTTGGACAATTAGTGGCTAAGGGCTAACTTTGAACCATGCATTTCAACACTTTCACTTTTACCAACTCAATCATTCTCAACTTATTCACCCTTTTCCTCTGTTTCCAAGCTTTTTGGGGTGTTTTCTTATCATTTTTCAGCTTGTGCCTTTTTTTTCAAACTCATTTTGCTTTTTCACTTATTTTAAGGCATCTTTTTCTCTTACACGGTACATGACTTTCAACTCTTTCTTCTATTCCCAACTCACCACCTCATTTTTGTTATTATACCACAACATAGGCTACCCTAACTTAGGCTTTTAGCCTGAGGTGAAGTACACAATATCCAATCCCCAAACTAGGGCCACTTTTGGTAGCCACCCTCAACTTAGGCTTTTTGCCTTAATCTAGGTTCATAATGTTCAAGGATAGACTATGGCCAATATCAAGGTATTTCACTAGATAAAGTTAGGCTAACTAGGTGTTAAGACAGAAAATGATACATATAAGGCTCAAATATTTTGATCAAGGGATAAACTCTTTCATTTGGTTGGTTATTTAGGCAAAAGTGGACTAAATCAAAGAACAGGGGCCTAAGATCCCTTCCAAATCCATATAATCTCTAGTCCAACTAAACATAATAGGCAAGTTCTGAATCAGTACACAATGCATAATTACAATAAAATTTGCTCACACACACATGACATTGGATACATAGCCAACAACGACTTACAGATCATGCTTCAAGCATCAACTTGCCTTCACTTAATTAGAAAAAACTTTGCCAAACCATTCAAACATGCATATTGGTAAAATAACTACTAACAAACAAAAAATTTCAAGGGTAATAACTTTTTCAAAAATTTTCATAAACCATGAAAACAGTGTACATGCCAAAAATTTAAGTACCATATACTACAAATATTATCTATAACATCTAAAACCTGTCGATTCAAGAAAAAATAAAAATACCCATGAGGTAAAAGAACACATGCGAGAAGACCTCAGGATCAAAAATAGGGATAGCTATGAACTAAAAGCTACTCAGACTTCACCCTAGTCCATAGCTACCCACACCCCACCAAAAATAATGTACTTTGTCCTTAATGTACAAGGAAAAACAAAATAAGAATAGGTGGTCAAAAATCAATCACATAATACCTAAGAACCAGTCTCTAGCTATCCCTGAGTATCTCCCTTATAATGTGTATTTTGTGCTAGAGCCGTGCTGGCTGAACTAATGCCCTTCAATCAATCAAGCTCCTGGGCTCGTCTCTGCTCTTCTTCTTCTCTACACATCCTCAAAACATACACAACTACCTCATCATCTAGCTCCTCGTCACCCTTGGCAATCTTCGGCGCACTGGCTGCTCATCATCATCATCAGCCTCAATGGGTCTCTTCCCGAGAGCATGCTCATCTGTAGGTGTAGGACCAGGAATTGTAATCAGAGCTACTAATGATGTAATTAAGTCAGCCTTGAACTTTGTCAACTCCTGATGAAAGGCTGACAAGTCTGCTGGCTGGGCCTTGGCAAGTCTCTTCTGCACTTGTTTCTCGAAGGCATCAACTCAAGCATCTATCATAGTAGTACGCTAGCCAACTATAGAGGTAGTGAATTCATTGCATTGATCCTCTGACTCTTGAACTATCTGTCGGACCCATGGCTTAATCTGCAGCATAAGCTGAGCCAACTGAACCTTAGCCCATCATAATCTCTGCACCATAGTCTGAAAAGCAATAATAGACATGATGTCTATAGAAGGAATCTATGATATCTGCAAAAGGAATCTATGATGTCTGACTCATGTTGTTATGTCCCTCATCCGTACTAACAATAGCTGAAGTAGTAGTGGTGGTAGCCATTGAACCCTCGGCTTGTGGCTCAAGCATAAATGTCTCAAGCATGGGAGGTTGTGCCCGCTTGAGTGCCATGGGGTTATCATTAGCCTTAAATAGGTTGGGAGCAATGGTATGGAGGGCCACGACCAAAGGATCTACATGAAATGATACCTCCACCTTCACTTCTATGCAGATTCTATGAATCAGCAATGGGAATGACATACACATATTTCGCCTGAGTGTAGACTCATGTAACTGCTATGTTATGAGTCAAACCTAATTAATGCCAGCTAAGATGTTGTCCACCAGAACAACTTGCTCCAATGTAATAACATTATCTGTGAGAGTGAGTTGGATGTGAGACCAGATAATAGCCCACCAAAACTTAGCAGGGAAGGAGAGGGAGGACTTCACTCTTGGCTCTGAATGCGTAGTGACCTATGTAGGCTCTAGACCATGCTCAGTTATCTGACTAGCAACCCATCTCAGAAGCTCAGTCCTCTATTCCACACTCTTGGCAGTAATAGCTTGTCTAATCTACCTAATCCATCGATCAAACTTAGCTGTAGACTATTGTGCTCTATATATAGGACTAAACTAAATATGGTGGATCATCTCTTTCGATATATCTACCCACCGGCCTTCAACACGTCGATCTACCAGCCTCTAACCAACACCTCTCATAATCTAGGCTCTTCAAGAGGTTTCTTCTTCTTAGGAAGACCCTGTAGGATGGTAGTTGTATAAGCTGCATAAAATTTCTACACTATGAGCGGAGAGTACTTGCCCAGCTTATTAGTCAACCATCTGAGCCTATGTCATCTTATGTCCTCCTCGAGCCGGGGGACATGGCTCAGTCCTGTGTTACTGAGTCGAGGCTCCTCATAAAATGATCATGCTAGCTTTCCTTGTCTCTTTGGCTCTAAACCCTCATTGTAGATCGCCTTTATCACCTCGATATGCCATCGATAATAATATGGATCCATAAGAGAAATAGATGGGGCGATCGAGGACTCGGTGTCTCCTATAGGTTGGGTTGCCTCATCTGAATCTGACTCCATCTGTGAGGGGGTCATCTGTGGCATGGCCTTGTCAAACCAATCATTATGTCCTCCCTTATCAGATCTTGTATTGATAGCCATTTTCACTATACATTTATTTTGGGGGCAATTCTACCTGAAAATAATCACCAAAACAACATGATCAGCCCCAAAACACTCAACAAAGTAAAACAAAAACATAAGAAAAACCAAAGAAAAATGTATAAGATTCAGTTGCAAATGGCAGATACGAGACCCTGGTACGAATCTTACTGGAGACTACGAGTCGTACTGTGGTCTCATAGCCCACAGGTGCATAATAACTTTGAACACTAAAACTAGGTATGAGACACAATTACGACTCGTAGCCTTGACAATGGGGTGTAGACAAGTCTCATACAAGGTTGCACTTTACAAAATTTAACACAGGTTTAGGTCCACGAGACCCCACTATCATACGTAAAGGGGACTCTGACCAGTAGGTAGGTCTTGTATAGTAAGTATTTAGGGTCCTTAAGCCATTATTATTCCTTCCGAGAGGCAGATATAACTCGTAGTCCTTCTACAAGTCATAGGAGACTCCGTAGCAGGGAGTAACACGTACCTGAAAACCCATCATTTCACCACGTAGACCTGAAGAACAAAACAACCTAGTCCTAACAGCATCGAAGCAATACCACACATTCATATATCTAGCACAAAATAACCCGTACCCTTAACATGGCATTACAATAAAAGATTTACCATAT
The DNA here is from genome assembly GCA_000787875.1 of Solanum virginianum. Taxonomy (NCBI): domain Eukaryota; kingdom Viridiplantae; phylum Streptophyta; class Magnoliopsida; order Solanales; family Solanaceae; genus Solanum; species Solanum virginianum. The sequence continues at coordinate 44,642 of DF362057.1, forward strand.
TACAAGGTTATATCAATCAATAGACAATCAAACCCTTGTCCCTCAAACTCAATCAAGAATAAACTCATGTAATCATTCCTAAATCATACAACACCATCATCCAAATGCATCCATAAAGATTTAGGGAATCAATTAACAAGTAAATCAAGAATTCATCAACCCAAAAGTGTCAATAACATCATCGTAGCCAACCCATTATCATGCCACCCTTGTTTTGCATATCAACATCAATCACATATCAGTACTTCTCAATTGACAAACAACAATTATAATAACATGATCAACCCATTATATCAACACATACAAATCCTTAAACTGGGGTTAAGAACCAATATTAAAGACAACCCTAACTCCTTCTAAGTTGCATCACACTCACAAAAGACATACTTTGATAGCAATCAACACCACAGTTGCCAGAGTGGACAACGAAAATGCGGCGAGGTTGCCAAAATAATAATCAGGAAATATTATCGAGGGGGAGGGGGAAGATTAGGGATTAATTCCTTATTAGGTTTAAGAAATTTGGGGTCAAAATGATTTTGATCCCTTATAAAGGTAATGGGTTAAATTTTAAAAATTAACTGAGTCGGGTCTATGAAACCCCAACTATAGGTCATGGCTCTGACTACCACCCATAAGTCCTAGTCTCGTAGGTCACTCAAAACTTAGAAAATTTTTAAAATCATACCTGGGCAATATGAACCTCATTTATGACTCGTAGCTTTGCCTACGAGTCGTAAAGTTGGCTCGTGGCATGAGTGCTAACTTTAAGTGATCATTGTTAACCTCTACAAGGCATTACTACGAGTCATAGGGTAGATAAAATGCTCTAAAAAGTGCATGAATATGTGCCTCGAAAATAACCATAATCATAATTTCTATATAACTCAAATTTGTGCGTGATATTAAAAATACAACTTCATATTCTTGATCAGGGGGTAAAACTGAGTGGAAAATGGGTATAACCCCAATTTTAGAGAACTTGTAGCAAAAAACAAATTTCACCAAAATTTCATTTCCAATGAGGGTGTGTGTTCCCGTCGTGATGTGGAACCATCACAGAGTACTGTATTTTGTTGCCAATTTTTCTGTTTCTCCCTAAGGGTTTGAGGGCTTAGGCTTAAGCCATCTTATGCGTAAAAACACCTATACTTAGTCATTTTTCAACCTTATATCATTCAAGACATTCTCCAAAACCCACTCAAACACTTAACCAAATATTTCACTAAAATTCAAGTGTCCTAAACTCATTCTTGATCCATAGAAATTCATTCAAGTTTCAAGTTCTCAGTCAAATCTTCAACAAGAAAATCTCCAAAGTTGAAGTATGTGAGTTTTAACCATTGGGTCCTTTCACCCATGGTACCCAACCTTTATTTTTATACAAATCACATGTTTTCAATTTGATTTATCTATGGGTATTTATTATGGTAAATTTGGCCATAAACTATGTTTGGATTTTATGAAATGTTGTTCCACTATGCATGTTTTGGGCTATGAATCTTAAATCTATGATGAGTTTTGATGAGGGGTTTCAATGTATCTTACATAATGGTATTACCATGTGTTGATGGGTGGATTTATACTAAGTTTTCTAACATGACTTTATGCTTGAATTGCATGATTTGGAACTAACATTACACACCCGCCAAGTGTTTGATAAAATATCCAATTAAGGGTTTTGAGTTACTGAAGGTCTATTGCATGACTTATGAGTTAAGTGACTTTATGATGATGAAAGGAATGTATGTATATGTTGATTTCATGAAAAGTATCTAAAGTGTTGCAAGTTGACCAGTCTTTGTCGAGGGGGTGCTATGCCTGAATCACCTTGTCGGGGGGTGCTAGGCCTATACTACCATGTTGAGGGGTATATACCTTGACCACCTTATCGGAGGGTGTTAGGCCTATATTACCATATTGAGAGGTATATACCTTAGCCATCTTGTTGGGAGGTGCTAGCCCCGTAGTACCATGTTGAGAGTTATATACCTTGACCACCTTGTCGGGGGATGCTAGGCCTATACTACCATGTTGAGGGGTATATAACTTGACCACCTTGTTAGGGGGTTTCTAGGCCTATACTACCATGTTAAGGGGTATATACCTTGACCATATTGTCGGGGGGTGCTAGGCCCGTAGTACTAATTGAGGGGTACATACCTCAATCACCTTCCAAGGGGGTGCTAGGCCTTAGATTCGAAGTACTAAGTTGCTTGGTCTATGATGTTGGTATCTTCTTACGCATGTACTATGTTTCCATATAAGCATGTTTTACTTCAAGAAATGATCATGGATGCCATGTTGCTAATAAACCATCTCTTGCTTATGTATATGTATTTTGATTATGTTACCTATCTCTTGTAGCATTGCGTCCTACATACTTTGTACATTCAAATGTACTAATACATACTCTATGCCTACATGAAGTTACCATGTAGGAACTGGAGCTCCACCTGATCATCTTCATCCTCAACGTGGCTAGTACTATCTCTTGAAGCATGTTTGGTGAGTCCTCAACTCTGAGGATAATAACTACTAGTTCTATGATATGTTAAGACTCTTTTCTTTGTTTAGATGCTTATGACTGTGAGGGTGAGCCAAAAAATATCATGGCCCCTGCCAAATCTATGCTAGAGGTGTTGTTGGACAAGTTATGTAATTATGCTTTGATTTTTGACTCTTTTGATGATTTATGCTATTAATGAGTTCCTTTAGTCCCTTATCCCTGTTTATACTCTCCTTTTGTTATTTACTTTGCTTTCGCGACCAAGCATATGTGAATGATATGCTAAGAGTCTTGTTTGGGTTCCTCTTTGGGTTCCCATTCACCGTGTCATGTTTAGGCCCTTGGCTTGGATCGTGACAAACATTGTATCAAAGAACTAAGTTGTTAATGGTCCTCAACATCCAAGACACCACGTCGATTAGAGTATTATTCATGGTTGTGAAGTTCTCCACAACTATGAGTAAGAGGCTATGAGGAATTTTACAAAATATTTCCCTTCTTCTTGATCTATGTCATGCTATAGAAGTTAAGGTAAGGCTTTTCCCTAATGGATATTCCTTTCTATGATGGATCATGACTATTCTAAGAGGAAAAAAAGCTCACACACCCGAAGAACAACTGGCTCATGAAGAGTTTTGGGATGCTATTTCAATGTTAGCACAAGCTATGACTACTCAAATCAACCAAGAGGCCCAAGCTCCTCATGCTCCTACGCTGGCATCTCTGGTGTAGGATTTTATGAGGATGAACCCACCGGAGTTCCATGGATCTAAAGTGGATGAGGACCCTCACGAATTTATTGATAAGGTATAAAAAGTGTTGTCTATCATAGGTGTTAGCTCAGAGGAGAATACAGAGTTGGCGGCTTACCAACTCAAGGGGGTGGCCCAAATATGGTTCACTTGATGGAAGGAGGAGAAGGGGAACAATAATATAATCCTTTAGGAGGATTTTAAGGTGGCTTTTCTCAGCAGGTTCTTCCCTTTTGAGCTAAGGGAGGCTAAAATGACAAAGTTCATGAATTTTAAGCAAGGGTCCATGAGTATGAGGGAGTATTCCCTCAAGTTTAACCAACTTTCTAAATATGCTCCACAATTGGTGACTGAGCCAAGGTCTAGGATGAACAAGTTTATGATGGATGTATTCCATTTGGTGAATAAGGAGTGTCGTGCCACCATGTTGATTGGTGATATAGATTTATCCTTCCTCATGACTTATGCCAAACAATTAGAGATGGAAAAGTTGAGAAAGATGAGAGGTAATGAGGCCAAGAGGGCCTATTTTGAAGATAGGTTCCAAGGTCCCAAGGGTGACCAGTTTCATCAAGGCTAAGGGTCTTCCCATGCTCCTAGTAAGAGGTTTACTAATGATAACTCAAGGGTACAAGGTGGTGGTGGTGTGGCGCGTAATGCTATGTTCCCAAGATGTGGTAAAGGCCATGGTGGCGGGTGCTAGGCCTATACTACCATGTTGAGGGGTATATACCTTGACCACCTTATCGGAGGGTGTTAGGCCTATATTACCATATTGAGAGGTATATCCATTTTTGATGAACACTAATGCTTCTATATTTGAAGGGAAGTAGGTCAAAAAAAGATTCATTATCCTCGTAATCAAAACAAGGATAGAGATAGCCATCCACAAGGTTGAGGTACAAATATGGTTCCTTTGGGGAAAGGAGGCTGATTGGTGGTGCCCTAAGGCACAATTGATTTTATGCTCTTCAAGGGAGACAAGGGGTAGATGAGGTGCCACATGTCATCACCGGTATGTTAAAAGTCTTTGATTTTGATGTGTATGTATTGATAGACCCAAGTGCCACTCTTTCTTTTATTACTCCTTTAGTTACCAAAAAGTTTCATATTGAACCCGAATTATGGTATGAGCAATATGAAGTGTCTACGCCCGTTGGTGCATCCATTGTTGATAGAAGGGTCTATAGAAATTGTCCGTTTTCATTTTACATAAAATGTTGCCTTGTGATTTTGGTGAGTATTTTGTTGTCATTCTTGGGATGCATTGGTTGTATGTATATTATGCTTGCACTAATTGTAGAACCTGTAGGATCAAATTTCAATTCCCTAATGAACCCATCCTTGAGTAGGAGAGTCATGATGTGGTGGTCAAAGCTAGGTTTATTTCTTGAATTAAAGCCTAAAAGTTAATTTCTAAGGGGTGTCTCTATCATCTTATGAGGGTTAAAGATGATGAGTCCAAAGTCCTGCCCATAGAGTCAATTTCGGTGGTTAATGAGTTCCTTGATATCTTTTCTAATGAGCTTCTTGGTGTCCCTCCAAAAAACAAAATAGATTTTGGTATAGATCTTCTTCCCGATACTCAACCTAATTTTATTTCCCCTTACTGTATAGCCTCAGCAGAGTTAATGAGTTAAAGGAGAAATTGAGGGATTTGTCATAGAAAGGTTTTATTAGGCCTAGTCAATCACCTTGGGGTGCACAAGTGTTGTTTGTGAAAAAGGAGGATGGTCCTCGTAGCATGTGTATTGACTACCGACAACTTAATAGAGTTACTCTAAAGAATAGGTATCTTGTATCAAGGATTGATGATCTTTTTGACCAATTTCAAGGGGCTAGTCACTTCTCTAAGATTGATCTTCGGTCTGGATGTCACCAAGTGAAAGTGAAGGAGTGTGACATTCCCAAGACAGCCTTCTGGACTAGGTATGGGCACTATGAATTCATGGTTATGACTTTTGGATTGACCAATGCGCCAACTATCTTCATGAATCTTATGAATAAGGTCTTTAAACCCTACATTGATTTATTTGTGGTGGTTTTCATTGATGATATCTTGATCTATTCCCATAGTGAAGATGAACATATGGATCACTTGAGGGTGCTATTACAAATCTTGAGGAAGGCGAAGTTGTATGCCAAATATGAGAAATATGAGTTTTGGTTGAAAGAGGTTACCTTCTTAGGTCTTGTGGTATCAAGTGATGGTATTAAGGTGGATCCTAAAAAGACGAAGGTAATTAGAAATTGGCCAAGACCTTTGACTCTATCAGACATTAGAAGTTTCTTGGGCTTAGTAGGTTATTACCGGAGGTTTGTTAATGGTTTCTCTTCTATTGCTTCTCCCATGACTAAG
>DF362056.1:4586-46136 GCA_000787875.1 Solanum virginianum
GATATACATCAGTATACAAGCTAGTATATACTGAAAATTTAGAATATACAACATATATACACTTGGTGTATATCACAGTAATGTGGGCTAAAAGCCCATTTCGACAAGCAACAGTTGGGGCAGATTTAAATGGGCTAAGCTGTTGCCTCCATTTATGTTAATTTTCATTATTAATGATTTTCTTAAGTGTTGAAGTTATTCATACAATTTATTTTTTTGGTTTGAAGTGTTAGTTAATTTTAAACTTAGTTAATTTTTATGAAATTAGTCCATTCTTTCAAAATTAGTCTATCTTTTTTTTTTTTCAAATTTAGTCAACTTGTCATATTTAGTCAGCCTTTTCCAACTTAGTCCACCCTTTTAAAACTTAGTCAATTTTTGCAGATTAAGTCAATTTTACAAAGATAGTTAATGTTTTTTCAATTTAGTTAATTCTTTCAAATTTAGCCAAAATTCTTTCAAACTTGGTCAATCCTTTTAAATTTAGTCAATTATGTCAAATTTAGTCAAATCCTTTCAGATTTAGTCAATTCTTTCATATTTAGTCAATTCTATCAAATTAAGTCAAATTCTTTCAGATTTAGTCAATTCTTTCAAATATTAGTCAAATTTTAGCAAATTCTTTCAAAATTAGTCAATTTTTCAAACTAGTCAACTTTTTTTTAGTCAAATCTTTAAAAGTTAGTCAACTTCCTAATCGTTGGTCAACCACGAGTTAGTGGTCATTTTGAGTGATTAATTTCTTCTCAAAGTGAAAATTGAACCCTTATCCATTTCTCGGATATTTTAAAACTTTTCTGTTAAGTTTTAAAATTTAATCTTGATTTCCTAATTATCCTTAAAATTGGGTGGCGACTCTTTAATTTTTGAGAATTTGATTTATACTTCAATTAAATTAAGTATTAAATCGGATTTTCAAAAAAGTCAAAATCATTTTTTCGAATTAACACTGTATTTTATTATTTTTTTAAAAAAAAATCAATTCTTACTAGAAACATTGTAGTTTGCATATGAGTTGTGGAAGAGATTGGCATGATTTTCTTTATTATCCTTTAATGCATATTTAGAAACTTTGATTTTCGCAATTTCACCAGTTAGACTACTTGTAGAGTGTATATATTATTTGTGTCTAATTATTTATTTTAAATGTAGATTTATATTACAAAATGTCAGAGGATTAATATTTAGTTAAAGGCATACAAGTCTATTAATATTTGATGGACATTTATATTGATATTAATAATAACCTAGAAGTTGTGGGTTTTATATCTCTAACGTTTTTCTTAAATATATACTCACATGATAGTAATTATTAGAATTAATATGTATTTATATTTTTATCCATAAATATTATTGCTTTAAAAAGGATATTTTTGTAATTCAATTTTTAATTTATCTATCTATTTATCTATTGATTTTATTTGTATGTTCTATATAAGGGTTTTCTTTATTAATAAATTGATTTCATGATTGATCATTTCAATAATATTTTCTTCAACCGTTTAAAGCAAAGAAGGAATTCACTAGTTTTGATGGAAAAAGTGACTTCAAAGTGGTTGTGTTGTTTCCACTAGAAAATAGAAATGAAAGAAAAGTATGACAAATATCAAATCTTAGAAAAAATAGAACCAAAATCCAACTGAAATATTGAATTATTTTGATTTAATTAGATTTTATGTACATCACTAGTGTTTACCAAAATATCTTACATTATAATGACATATACTCACAAGACAATTCCATGATTGACAGACAATTGAATATATCCACTTGGATTGGAACGAGTGAAAGCCATCACTATCTACTTTTTTATTTAGCTGGCCACTTGTACCAATCTCATTTACTCCAGCAAATTCTAATACGACTTTTCGACATGTATGTTGGGATGAACAGTACGAACGAATGAAGTTCATTTCACTGATATGAGTTGTCGTGCAATGATGGAACTATTTTACTTTTAATCAGAGCTCAAGTTTAAACCTTCGACATGAAAAAATAAATTATATTGGGAGAGCAACCTCTGGATGAGCCCCGTAGTGCGTCATTATCAGGCTCTAATATGGGCTTCCAACACCGAATGAGAAACCCAAAAAAGAAGAGTTCCAAAATTGCTCAAGGAATTTTGAGTCATTCATAAAACTTGGTTGTTTAAGTAATTTACTCATACAAAAATCTCCTGTCTTTACTACATTGGTATCACGCAAACTCATTCCAATCTTCTACACCTAACAGTATTAATTGTTACTAGTACCTCATCTTTCTATGCGCTCTGATATAAAGTCAATTGAATATTTGAGTAGTGAAAAGTGAATGAACATGGAAAGTAGAGTATTGTGGCTTTATTCTCCATATCTACTCTTGTTTTCATGGGCACTTTCTGCTCATCTCTTTTTAGCTATAGCACAAAGATCCACTTACATTGTCCATTTGGACAAATCTTTAATGCCTAATGTCTTTGTTGATCACCATCGTTGGCATTCTTCCACTATTGATTCAATCAAAGCTTCTGTTCCTTCATCAGTAGACAGATTCCACTCTGCTCCAAAACTTGTTTACTCCTATGACCATGTGTTTCATGGCTTCAGTGCTGTTTTGTCCAAAGATGAACTGGCAGCTTTGAAAAAGTTACCAGGTTTCATTTCAGCATATAAAGATAGAACCGTGGAACCTCACACCACTTACACATCTGATTTCCTCAAGCTCAATCCTTCATCTGGACTATGGCCAGCTTCTGGTTTAGGCCAAGATGTGATCATTGGTGTTCTGGACAGTGGCGTCTGGCCGGAATCCCCAAGTTTTCGAGATGACGGTATTCCTGAGATCCCCAAAAGGTGGAAAGGAATTTGCAAGCCAGGCACCCAGTTCAACACTTCCATGTGCAACAGAAAACTCATTGGGGCTAATTATTTCAATAAGGGACTTTTGGCTGATGATCCCACTCTGAACATTTCCATGAATTCTGCTAGAGATACTAATGGTCACGGCTCACATTGCGCTTCCATTGCTGCTGGGAACTTTGCAAAAGGTGTTTCCCATTTTGGATATGCACCAGGAACAGCAAGAGGGGTTGCCCCACGAGCTAGGCTAGCTGTGTATAAGTTTAGCTTTCGTGAAGGAAGTGTTACCTCAGATCTTATTGCTGCTATGGACCAAGCTGTTGCAGACGGTGTTGACATGATTTCCATTTCTTTTGGGTACCGTTTCATTCCATTGTATGAAGATGCTATATCTATTGCTTCTTTTGGAGCTATGATGAAGGGAGTGCTGGTGTCAGCTTCAGCTGGAAATCGAGGTCATAGTTGGGGAACTTTAGGCAATGGATCTCCATGGATCTTGTGTGTGGCAGCAGGCTTCACCGACCGGACATTTGCAGGAACTTTGACTTTGGGCAGTGGATTAAAAATTAGGGGGTGGAGCTTGTTTCCTGCAAGAGCCTTTGTCAGGGATTCTCCAGTGATTTACAACACGACTATATCCGATTGCAAGTCAGATGAGTTGTTATTGCAAGTTCCAGATCGAGAACGCACCATCATCATCTGTGATTATAATGCAGATGAAATTGGTTTTGGTTTCTCTAGTCAATTTTCGAGTGTCTCCCGAGCAAGATTTAAAGCAGGCATCTTTATTTCTGAGGATCCGGCAGTGTTCAGGGATGCTCCATTTTCCGACCCGGGAGTTGTGATTAACCAAAAGGAAGGGAAACAAGTCATCAATTACGTTAAAAACAGTGTTGCTCCCACTGCCACCATTACGTTCCAAGAAACATATTTGGATGGAGAACGGCCAAGCCCATTTCTTGTTGGATACTCATCACGAGGGCCCTCCAGAAGCTATGCGGGAATATCAAAGCCTGATATTATGGCTCCAGGGGTACTTATTCTTGCAGCAGTTCCACCTAATGTCCCTTCTGTCTCAATCCAGAACATAGAATTAACCACTGATTACGAACTTAAATCAGGCACATCCATGGCTGCGCCTCATGCAGCTGGAATTTCAGCAATGCTAAAAGGCGCACATCCTGAATGGAGTCCTTCAGCTATTCGCTCTGCCATGATGACTACTGCAAACAGTTTGAATAGTGCTCAAAAGCCCATTACAGAGGACGATAACATGGTAGCCTCACCCCTAGGCATCGGATCAGGGCACATTGATCCGAACAGGGCACTTGATCCTGGCCTTGTATATGATGCCACTCCACAAGATTACATAAATCTTATATGCTCTTTGAATTTCACAGAAGCGCAATTCAAAACATTTGCAAGATCATCAGCCAATTTCGACAACTGCTCAAATCCATCAGCTGATCTCAATTATCCATCATTCATTGCCTTTTATTCATTCAGCCAGGAGGGAAACTACCCTTGGTTGGAGAAAAAATTCAGGAGGACCCTTACAAATGTTGGTATAGGTGGAGCAACTTATAGAGTAAAAATAGAGAATCCCACGAACTCTACAATTTCAGTGTCACCACAAACATTGGTGTTCAGGAACAAAAATGAGAAGCAAAGCTATACTTTGACAATTCGCTATAGAGGTGACGACAACTCAGGTCAATATGGGTCTATCACTTGGGTTGAGAAAAATGGAAACCATTCAGTAAGAAGTCCAATAGTGATAACTACCACAGTTGATCTCTGGGGTGCGGAAGATTAGGATTTAAGACCACCAGATAATGTGTGAATGAATAAGTTTGTCTTACTCAATAAACTATGTGTGTGCTACAAGGAACTTTAAGCCTTTTTATACCTACGATCTCGCTGATCAATATATAAATGAAATCAACTTGTTGAGTTAATAATCATATGTTAATTCTATATATTATGATCCTTACTTGTTAAGAAAAAGACCCAATTGCATTTTTGGAGACACACTAATGGGACTTCTTACAGTGTGATTACCATTCTCTTCAACCCATGTGATCGACCCATAATTAACATTAAAGTTCCGATTTTCCGATTGCCTCTGTAGCGAATAGTCAAATTATAGCTCTTTTTCTCATATTTTTTCTACGTAATTTGTCACTTGTTTACCTTCCTTTGGGCCTATCACAATTCCAGGAGTTGGGAAATTTTTGGAAGTGAATGCTCTTGGATTCGAAGAAATGAAGATAGCTGCCTGCAATCCAACCTCCGTTACAGTGCGCATTTGAGAGAACAATTCCTCTGAATCATCACAAATGACAACTTTTGAATTGGAAAAGGAAAGTTGGGATAACAATTCAGCTGAATTGCAAGAAGAAAGGGTCTTGTTATATATTATGGTTGAATCCCTGACAAGTGCACTCAATGGAAACAAACTCCACCCCCTAATCTTTTGCCCGTTGCCTAGAGTTAGAGTCCCTGCAAAGGCTCGATCTGCTGTACCTGATGCAACGGTCATGATCCATGCAGATCCATTGCCAAGAGTCCCAAAATCTGGCCCATGATTTCCGGCTGAAGCAGAAACTAAGATACTCTTCATCATGGCACCAAAAGCCGCGATTGCTATAGAATCTTCATATAATGGAATATGACGGAATCCACTAGAAATCGATATTATGTCAATGCCATCTGAAACAGCTTGATCCATAGCTGCAATCACATCTGCAGAGGTTGAAAATCCAGGCCATGTCATTTTGTAAATAGCTAATCTAGCACGGGGAGCAACTCCTTTTGCAGTTCCTTTGGCATATCCAAAGTACGAAACACCTTGGGCATAATTCCTGCAGCAATTGAGGCTACATGTGTGCCGTGACCATAAGAATTCCAGGCAGAATTCATGGCAATGTTTGCACTAGGATCAGCAGCTAAAGCTCCCTTGTTGAAATAATTAACCCCAATGAGTTTTCTGTTACACAATGAAGAGTTGAAATCAGTGCCTGTTCGACAAATTGTTGGGTTTTGATATTGGTGAATGGATGAAATGTAAAAGGTACCTTGGAAATGTAAAAGGTCTTTTTATTTTTTTTGGTTAAAACATTTGTCCCACGTCGGAAAGAAAAAGAAAAAGAGAGGCATTTATATTAAATTGCACCTTCTCTAGGTGCTAAAAGGGTTGAGGGGAAAAGGACCCATTCGGATTCGGATTCGATCAAATGATCCGAAAGGGTTGCAAACCTTTACAGAAAGTTGCAACCTTTCTGAAGTTCTTCTTCTTCCTTCTTGTGATATACTTTCTTCATGTACAGTGGGACACACTGTGCATTCAGTGGGCTCGATTTCTGTTTTAACATGATCTTTCTCTTTCCATATTTTCGGTGGGCTCGATTTCTGTTTTAAGTTTTAACATGATCTTTCTCTTTCCATATTTTCGGTGGGCTCGATTTCTGTTTTAACATGATCTTTCTCTTTCTAACATTTTTTGGGAATACAGATTAATAACACAAATTCCCTTCCATATTTTCGAGATTTCAGGCATAACATCATCCCTAAAGCTAGGTGCAGGACATATTCCCGTGTCGATGACATCTTTGCCAAAATTAGAAGCTGGCCAAAGACCAGAGGAAGGATTGAGCTTAAGGAACTCAGGAGTATGGGTAGTGTGGAGTTCAACGGGTGCGTCTTTCAGAGCCTCTAGTTCCTTTTTAGACAAAACAGCACTAAATCCATGAAATACATGATCATAAGAATATAGAAGCTTCGGAGCAGAAAGATATCGGTCAGTAGAAGAATCAGAAATTTTGATGGAATCGACAGTGGAAGAATGCCATTGATGGTAACTTGTAACGACTTTAGGCAAGAAAGACTTGTCAAAGTGGACAATATATGTTGTTCTCTCCGCTATACAGGAAAGAGGAGCAAAGACAAAGAAGAAAACAAGATACTTAGGCCAATCCGTTATGGATTTTTTTCTTGATTCCTTTTTCTCCTATGTGCATGATTTATAGAATCGACATACGCTCTCCTCTGTTCCATTATATTTAGCATTACTACTGTTTGGAAAGTTAAGCAAATTTTGTTCCAATCATGAACTTCTAAACTATTTGAACAGGAAACTAAAAAATTGAAAGTTGAAATACTCATTATTATTATTATTATTATTCTCTCTATTATTATTATTATTATTATGATTATTATTCTCTATTATTATTATTATTATTATTATTATTATTATTATTATTATTATTATTATTATTCTCTCTATTATTATTATTATTATTATTATTATTATTATTATTATTATTATTATTATTATTATTATTATTATTATTATTATTATTAATCTCTCTCATTTTATTGATTCCATCCCAAACTTTATAGTAGTAATTGACACATTTATGTTATTTGAAGGAAAAAAATATATATATTTGTTAAAACTAATGATACTTCCAACAATTTCAACAGACATAAAAACATAGAATAAAAACACCAAGAACTCCTAAATTTTCAACTTTAATTTCAAGAGCAGCATTCCTCCAAGTTAAATATCAAAACTCAATATTTTTTTACCTCGAATTCAACCTAACTCAACAAGACTTACTTGAAATTTTTCTTCAAAGTTTCACAACACTAGGTGAAAAAATATTTCAAAAAAAAAAAAAGAGAAATCAGTCCCAAAATTTTAAAAATTTGCTTTGATTCGTGTTTTTATTGTTGTTTTTTATGCTAGATCTTTATTCCTTAGTATTTTCGAGTCTACATTCAAAATTTCAATTAATTTAGAGTTGGGGAGAATATTTTACCATTAAAGAAGGTTAAAGTTTTGAAAATTTGAAGAAAAATTTCAAGTGGGTCTTGTTAAGTTAGGTGGAATTCGAACTCAAAAAGTATTGAGTTTTGCAACCTAGCTCGGTGGAATGCTACTCTTGAAATTTGGGTTGATTCCATGAATATTCGAAAAAGTTGAAAATTTAGGAATTCTTGGTGTTCTTCACTTGTTCTTGGTATTCTTGAAGAATGACTAAAAAAATTATATTTGATTAAAAACTCTAATTTAAAAGTATTTAAAGTTGTTTAAGTGATTTTACAAAATAGAGTTAAAAAATAATGGCATAGATGAGTCTTTTCTCAAACGATAATAACATAAATGAGCCAAACGTTTAAGAAATGATATAAATAAGCCTTTTTTTTAAAGTTTAATGACATATTTGAGCTTTTTTCCCCGTAAAAAGACATCCGTTAGGATAAACTTCGGCGGCTGTTCTTTAATTGTTCAATATTTGGCTCATCCCCACTACATTATTGATGTTGAGGCATTCATGAAACTTGGGACCACAAAAAAGGAAAAGGACCATGTGGTCTTTTCCCCTGGTGTATTATTACCTCCACTGCAATAATTGCTCCTGTAATTTTTTATGGATTTTTTCTTGTATTTAACTTTGAAGTTATATTCTTAGCTCACATTGCCTTAGCAAATACATAAAACATTATATTACAGAAAAAGGGAAATAAAATTGAAGTAAATGGACAAGAAGAGTCAAGATTGACATACAAGCTTTTGATTGGTTTACACAAGCCGCCTATATTGACTGCATTCATACCACTTGGCTCATTGCAGTCTCCACCATACAGAATTATTGCTAAAGGGGCCTCATATGCTTTTACATTAGATACTATAAAGGCAAATGAATATTTGATGTCAGTGTAGTAAGAGTAAGTATGGGATCTAGAAATATTTGGTTTCCTTGTTTTCTACGTCTAGTCTTGCTTTCATTGGCTCTTTCTGCTCATCTCTTTTTAGCTATAGCACAAAGATCCACTTACATTGTCCACCTTGACAAGTCCTTTATGCCTAGTGTCTTTGCTTATCACCATCATTGGCATTCTTCCACCATTGATTCCATCAAAGCTTCTGTTCCTTCATCAATAGACAGATTTCACTCTGCTCCAAAACTTGTTTACTCTTATGACAATGTGTTTCATGGCTTCACTGCTGTTTTGTCCAAAAATGAACTGGAAGCTTTGAAGAAGTCACCAGGTTTCGTTTCAGCATACAAAGACAGACCTGTGGAACCGCAGACTACCCACACATCTGATTTCCTCAAACTCACTCCTTCCTCTGGTCTATGGCAAGCTTCTGGTTTAGGCCAAGATGTGATCATTGGTGTTCTTGACGGTGGAATCTGGCCAGAATCCGCGAGTTTCCGAGATGATGGTATGCCTGAAATTCCTAAAAGGTGGAAAGGAATTTGCAGGCCCGGCACCCAGTTTAACCGAGTTTCCAAGATGATGGTATGCCTGAAATACCCAAAAGGTGGAAAGGAATTTGCAAGCCAGGCACACAGTTTAATGCTTCAATGTGCAACAGAAAACTCATTGGGGCTAATTACTTCAATAAGGGTATTTTAGCTAATGATCCCACTGTGAACATTTCCATGAATTCTGCCAGGGATACTGATGGTCATGGCACACATTGCGCTTCCATTGCTGCTGGGAACTTTGCCAAAGGTGTTACCCATTTTGGATATGCACCAGGAACAGCAAGAGGGGTCGCGCCACGAGCTAGGCTAGCTGTCTACAAGTTTAGCTTTAACGAAGGAACTTTTACATCAGATTTAATTGCTGCTATGGACCAAGCTGTCGCGGATGGCGTTGACGTGATATCCATTTCTTTTGGGTACGGTTTCAATCCCTTGTATGAAGATGCTATATCCATTGCTTCTTTTGGCGCTATGATGAAAGGAGTATTGGTTGCAGCTGCAGCTGGAAATGACGGTAGAGGTTCAAACGTACTAAATGGTTCTCCATGGATCTTGTGCGTGGCATCAGGCCACACTGACAGGAGATTTGCAGGAACTTTGACTTTAGGCAATGGGTTAAAAATTAGGGGGTGGAGCTTGTTTCCTGCAAGAGCCTTTGTCAGGGATTCTCCAGTGGTTTACAACAAGACTATAGCCGCTTGCGATTCAGATGAATTTTTATCGCAAGTTCCTGATCCCGAAAGCACCATCGTCATCTGTGATTATAATGCAGACGAAGAGGGTTCGGGTATCTCTAGTCAAATTTCTCGCGTCATTGGAGCAAGACTTAAAGCAGGCATCTTTATTTCTGAGGATCCCCAAGTTTTCCAGTCTACTTCTTTTCCCTATCCAGGAGTTGTGGTTGACAAAAAGGAAGGGAAACAAATCATCAATTACGTCAAAAACAATGTTGCTCCCACGGCCACCATTACATTCCAAGAAACTTATGTGGATGGAAGCCCAGCCCCAGTTGTTGCAGGAAACTCAGCACGAGGACCCTCCAAAAGCTACTTGGGAATTGCAAAGCCAGATATTATAGCGCCAGGGGTACTGATTCTTGCAGCATTTCCACCTAACCTCGTTTCAGAAAGAATTCTAACGAACATAGAATTATCCTCTGATTATGAGCTAAAATCAGGCACATCCATGGCTACGCCTCATGCAGCTGGAATTGCAGCAATGCTAAAAGGCGCACATCCTGAGTGGAGTCCTTCAGCTATTCGCTCTGCCATGATGACCACAGCAAACCATTTGGATAGTACTCAAAAGCCTATTAGAGACGACGATAACATGATTGCCACCCCCCTAGACATGGGAGCAGGACACGTGGACCCGAACAGAGCCCTTGATCCCGGCCTAGTATATGATGCTACTCCACAAGATTACATAAATCTTATATGCTCTTTAAATTTCACCGAAGAGCAATTCAAAACATTTGCAAGATCATCCGCCAATTACGACAACTGCTCAAATCCATCAGCTGATCTCAATTACCCATCATTCATTGCCTTGTACCCGTTCAGCCCCGAGGGCGACTACACCTGGTTGGAGCAGAAATTCAGGAGGACCCTTACAAATGTTGGTAAAGGTAGAGCAACTTATAAAGTGAAGATAGAAACTCCTAAGAATTCGACAGTTTCAGTGTCTCCACAAACTCTGGTGTTCAATGGGAAAAACGATAAGCAAAGTTATCATTTGACAATTCGGTATAGAGGTGATAGCGATCTGGATACCAACTTTGGGTCCATCACTTGGGTTGAACAAAAGGGTAACCACTCAGTCAGGAGCCCTATAGTTACAACTCCTATTATTGAGGTCTGGGAGTGATGAGTATGGTCATCAAGATTCTTGAGTTGGAAGTATAAAGGGATCAAATGAACTAGTACAAAATAAAAGGCTTGTATATTTCTTTCAAGTAAAAAGTTTTTGCCAGGTGAACAAATGTGGCTAAGCTAATGAGTACTAGTTCACAGTACTGGGAGGTCCATTGTAATAGACATGATGTTGAGTTAATAATCCTATTCTAATTCTATATATTATGATCCTTGATGTTAATTAGGTGTATTTATACATCTATTTGTCATGTTTCCATTCCTTGTTTTTTAAGAGTAAATCAGCATATCTATACCTATTCTATATCTTATCATCATCATACTTCTTTATATCTCTAAAGTTGAATTACGATTTTGTCCCTATGCTAATATAAAATATTTAAGGGATCGTTTGGTAGTGTGTATAATAATAATGTCAATTAGAGTGTATTAGTAATACTTGCATTAGTAATGCTTGCATAAATTATATCTAGACTATTTATCATGTATTGTTTGGTTTGGTATATTAAAAATAACATGAATTGCATAAAAAAATTAAGTTACAAAGATACCCTTCACAATCATGGTGGAAAGATGTATAAAAGAGAATTTGAGGGGTAATGTGGTCTTTAACCATTTTAATGCATGGATTAAAAACATTACATTACTAATGCCTAGAAATTCAAGGTATTACTAATGCATTAGTTATGCATAGTATGAAAGTGTGTATCTAACAAGGTGTTATTAATACAAAGAGATAATTTTTGCCAATGCATGTATTATTTTTGCCAATGCACTCTACCAAACGACTCCTAACTAAATAAATATTAAGTAGTAATTCTAATGAAAATAAACAAAACAAAATTTTAATATAGTATATCTATGTAAGTTCCGCTTCTTTTTAATTTAACTAGTACCTGGACATGTGTGTTTCACGTGTATCCCAAGTGAATTTTTTATAAAGTTGTTAATGATTAAAAATTCTATTAAAATAGCATGCAATGAGTAATAAAATGTAATAGTTACAAATAATTTTTTAAAAACATAACAAAAAACACATAATGAGGGACATATGTTAATATTTGAATTATTTTTTAAACAATCAACATAAAGTTTGAACTTTAGTTAGTAGTTACCAAACTTTCATAACGTCAGAAATAATTAATTTGAGCCCAAATAAAATACAAATTTTAAATTTCTAAGAAAGGAATTACAAAAAAAAGAAAATAGAAAAAACAAATACAATATAGGCATCCTTCTTAAGACTTCAATCATAATACTATAGATGGGAAAGAAATATAGAATCACTATATAATTTTTCGAGTGTTTGTAAACTCCTCCTTTCATATTAAATCAAAATTCAACAACCTTCTCCATTGCGGCAAATTAAAGCATGAACCAAATAGTGCAACAACCATATATATATTAACACCATACTACTTTAACTATAGAATAAAATGGATAATTTAGGTATGGATTAGTGGAACCAAAAAGAGGATTTATATAGATAAAAATGGAAGAATACCAAATGATATCTTAAATTTTAAATTAAATATTTGGAGGTTATGAGTATGAAAGTATGAGAATTATAGATATTAAGAATAATAATTGAATAGGTAATTAAATATGAGACATAAAAGTGAATATTTAAAGAAAATAAAAAATAAAATAATAAATAAATAAAATAGTATAAATTTTATAATACCAAGTTAATATATTAAGCCTTTCTGTATGTTTATTTTTTTAAATGCAATGCACGTTACATTTATCACCTTTGAATTTAAAGAATTTTATAATATTATAATATGTATTGTTTGAGGGTATGAATTTAAAAAGACATAGAATTAATGGAGATTATTAAAAGTAAGTGCATGAGTTAAAGGCACAAGATTAATGAATGTTGTTAGAATTTAAGTCATAAAAATGAAAAGGTGTGAGTTATGGCAATGGAATAGGCTCGGTATCCTAGGCCAAATCTTGACTATTTTGCTGGCAATGAAATAGGCTCGGTAATACCATACAAGTGCTTCCCTAGCCCAAAACCAAGTTCAAACTCATTCCTCAACATCACTGTGGCTATCATCTTATAAACAACAGACATAGGAGGTCCTCGCGTCCAGTCATCTTCGGTGGCGTTCACTATTTCAACCATGTAGAAATCTGATCCTCTAGTGACATTATCGATGATGGGTGCATGCACATTCGAATGACATCCCTCACCATAAATAACCACCTCACGTTCATTCCAAATGAACTTCATCATTTGGTGGAGGGTAGAAGGCACAACTCCAGCCATATGGATCCAAGGTATTCCCAACAACATGTTATAGCTGGTAGCTACGTCCATCACTTGAAGTTCGACAACGAAATCAGCGGGCCCCACATAAATTATTAGATTCACTGCTCCCAGTGTATCTCTCCAGCCACCATCAAACACTCTCACATTAACTCGGCTCTGCCGGATTTTCTCCACATCATAGTTCAAATGCTTAAGAATGGATAGAGGGCAAATATTCAGTCCAGATACATCATCGATCAAGACACGATTTAGAATCATATATCAACACTTGATTGTAACATGAAACACCTTATTATACATTACTCCCTCGAATGGTAGCTCTTCAGTACCAAAACTAATGCGATGACCCTGGATAACCCGACTTATCATGACTGCCAGATTATCGATATCTGTCCCTATAGGCACATAACTGTCCTCCAATGCTCTCATTAATGCATATCTATGACGTTGTGAATTCATCAATAGTGCCCATACAGAAATCTAGGCAGGTATCTTCTCAAAGTATCTCACGATAGAGTACTCCTGAGGCCACATTCTTCTCCAAAATTCTTCAACCTCAGCCTCACTTATCGCCCTTTGAGCTGTTCTACCTGCTCCATAAACTGATTTTCCTGTATCAACAATCTAGATCTCAACCTTCTTGTTAGAAATTCCTTTTGGTGACGTAGCAATCACTTCACAAGGTATCAAAATCTCCATCTTTGACTTCTCAGTGATACTTAGAGATGCCACACTCTTTTCTAAACTTACAGTGCCATCTGACACTATCTTCTTAGTTGTACACCAATCTTCTTCTCTCTCAATCATACCAGTAATATTCCCTTTATAATCAGATAAAGGATTCTTATTGACATTGGGAGCAACAGTCCGAAGAACGACCATATCGCGATCAATTAAATCCTAAATTTTATACTTCAAATTTATACAATCTTCAATGTCATGTCCAACAATATTAGAGTGGTAAGCACAAGTTTGATCACTCCTGAAGAAACGAGAATTAGCATACATGGCTCTCGGAGGGGCAGGCTGGATCAACCCTACAACTGACAATCTTTCAAATAGCTTTCCTCGGCTTTTCGACGAACGAAGTAAACACCCTAGGGGGTTTTCTATCTACAATAGGATAAGGAAAATTATCGCTATTTGGTGAAGGTGAAGGCACTCGATGGTAATTGGGATGATTTCGATGCGGGAGGGGGGGAGGGGAGGGAGGGGTATGTAGGGGTCTGGAATCTTGGATATGGTGGTGCTTGGTAATTTGACGGTGGGGTTTGGGGATTTGGGATTGGGTAACTAGTAGAGGGAGTCTGATAAGTTAATTAGATATGGGAGCAACTTAGCAGTGGAGATTGATAGTTTGGGATGATATTTGGATATTGTGGGGAGTGATAATGGAGAAGAGGGGCTTGGTAGTTTACGGGTGGAGTGTGATATCCTGGTTAAGCATGAAAGACGGGGAATGCACCCGGGGTAGGTTGAAAATAAATTTGAGGAGGTATGAACTTTTTGAGGTGGCTGCTAGGGGTTCTCCTTTTGTCTTGCACGTCAGAGATAACTAACACATCTTATTTCTTTTTCCTCAACATCCCAGATGATCCAACTGAAATTGATATACCGGTGATCTTGCCCCATTTGAGTCCATCTTTGATATTCCCACCAATCTTAACTATATCTACAAATTTTGCTCCAACGAGCAACATCATTCTTTCATAAAAATCAAGCTCCTGGGAGCGCACGAACACTTCGATAATCTCTTTTTCAGACATGGGAGGTCGCACACTGGTGGCGTTCTTTCTCCATCTATAGGCTATTCCCGATAACTCTCAGTTGACTTCTATATAAGCTTCTCCAATGAATAACGGTCTGACAGGATTTTGACATTATAAGCAAAACTTTCGACAAAATATTTGGCCATAACACTCCAACTGGCCCATTGATTTATTTCTTGGGAGGTAAACCATTCCAAGGCCTCTTCGCTCAGGCTTCGGCTGAAAAGCCACATCAGTAACGCTTCATTTTTCTCGACACCCACAAAGCTGATCACAATATGCTCTCAGATAGGCCAGAGGATTTTCACTTCCATCAAAAGTGTCAAACTTCGGTATCTTGAACCCTTCTAGAAAGTTCAGCTCGGGGTGAATGCATAAATCCTCATAATCCAGCCCTGCAACATCAGGTGCATAGCGAAATTGTTCATGTGAAGCTTTTGCAATTTCTTCCCTTATATCCAACTTGGCCATCTCCTCCTTGGCCTTTCATTCTTTCTCCTTCTCCTCATAATGGTCAACCTCAGAGTATGTGCCGTGAGGAATTTGTGGATTGGTAAAGATTGAGATATAGATAGAAATTTTAGGAGGCACAATTTGGGTGGTAGGTGAGTTGTATTGGTCCAAAACTTGACTTTCAGGAGGGATTATCTGGGGGTGAGTAGTGTGGGGAATTTAAGAGGGACTGCAGACTTGGGCAATATGTGAGTTTTGGAAAGGGGGTGGTGCTTGGGGAAAAAGATTAGAATGTCCTGCGTCGGGAGTAGTTAAGTCGACAGGAGAAGCTTGAACAGGGGTAATTGGTAGATTTGTTGAGATAGGGATAGGTTGATGAGATAGATTATGAGAAGAAAAATGGAAAGGAGGCCTCCCATCATCTGGACCAGGAAGATTAGCAGTAATGGCTAAATTTGCTAACTCTTGAGTCTTCTTCATTTTCATCTTCATGTCAATAATCTATTGCATCAACTGTGCAATCAATTTGTTCTGTTGAGCGATAATGGGATCTGTCACAGTGATCTCAGTCAGGCTTGCATCATCATTGTTGTCTGTCATTTTTCCTTTCCATTGGTTTTGGTCAGGGAAGGGATCTTTGTGGGATTTTGATCTAGTGAAATAAGGATGATCGGCCAGTTTTATCAACACAGATCAATTCTAAATTACTTGTAAGAAAAATTACTCCAAAGCAAGCATGTTGGTTCCCTTAAATTAATAGGTAATGTAAGATAACACACATAAATCAATAAGCACACAATGGTTATTTTATTCGAAAGTAAACTAGCTTACGGATAAGCAAGATATGGTAAATAGGCAGGACTTTTCCCATATGATTTTAGAAATAGTGGATCAGGAAGATTGATTCGCGCCAAGTCAGGTCTTCTTGTATTGTTGATAGTGTAGATAGGGAAAAAATAAGCTTTTGGAAAGATAGGGGTCGGGCCTAAAAGGCTGCCTACGTATCTCACAAATGAGAAACAGGCCCTACTTAGTTTGAGAATACAAGGAATTATACGAAAAATAAAAAATATAGATAAATGAGAAATCAGGCCCTACGCAGTTTGATATTACAAGGAATATCTTAGTTCAAATAGACTTCATTACACGAAAAATAAAAAATACGGGATAAAAATAGTGCTAAGCAACATAAAATGTCTCTACTGAGACTTCTTCTGCTGATTTGTTGATTTCCTTCTTTATACTTGATTTAAATCACTCTTTTGGCGGGATGTCAACCTCAACTCCCTTGACCTCTTTGCTTGGTCCTAGGAGGGCACAATGGGGATTCTCTTGTTTCAGCCTGGCTATCTCCTCCAGGGTGGCCTCGAGCTCCACCGCCACTTCCGTGTTTTGAGCTATTATGTTTCCAAGATATCCCTCCAGAGTAGATGAATATTCTTCGAGTATTTGACTTACCTTACTCAGGCTTGGTCTTTCATCCTTGGTATTTCTCATTTCTTCATCAACTTCAGCTATTTTAGCAAGCATCGTCTTGGTAGCCTGATTCACTCCTCCATCTTTCGGGATCTCTTGGGTTACCTCGCCTAGCATCCTTGTAAATATGTCTTCAGCACTCTTAGCATTTTGGCTTTTCTCCATCCTAACTGCAAATCCAATTTTTCTGAGATGGAAGAATGAAAGTTTAAAAGTGGGTTAAGGAATTTAGACCTTTTTTTTAGAAACTTTGGACTCGAAGAATTATTTTATCCCATATTTGATAGTGACTGAGATTTATGTCTAGGTGGCTCTAGAAAAATTTTAGAAGGAGTGGGCTAGAATCTTACCCAAATAAAACAACATAATCATACAAACAGTTATAGCAAATAACATAGAAACAACTATTGCGTGTCCTAAATGCGGGTGACCCTTTTATGCCAGGGGTAGGCATATCGAATTGAAGGATGTCTATTAATTTAAAGGCAATCCATTATCCCTAAAGTACTTTCATTTGCAAAATAAAATGCTTACAAGATATATTAAAAAATACATCAAAAGTTCTTACAAAACATAAAGAAAGATACATCTCCAAACTTTAAAAAGAAGAAAGTACAGAAATAAAAGCAATCCCACGTAGGGGACAACAAAAGACTTCAGACTGCTTCGGCTCTCTCGCTGACCCTTGCCTTTTTAGCTGTCTCAACCTCCTGCCACATGAAGTATCTATCTTCCCACAAATAGTCCCTTGCCAACTGAGCCCCCTCTTTATGACTGGCTTCCCCCATAGTCTGAGTTTGTTGCTCTATGCGATCATACAGCCCAACTATGCATTGCCTTGCTCTACTGAGCTCCTGCCTAAGCTGCTTTATAACCTTAGCATCCTCCAAGTATCGACGCTGATGAGCCAAATGATTTTCTTGATACTTCTCTTGGAGTCTATGAAGTAAGACTTGACTTTCGGCTTTAACATCCTTGATGTAACAGGGTATATTCGGGCCAGGCTTGATTGTTCCAGCAAGATTCTTCTTCAATCAATCCTTATATGCACCACCACACTCGTCATTAAACCTGTTGGGAACCTTATCTCCAACGACTTGCTTACAACCTAACTGCCTGAGAACTCGACCGGGAGCATATGGTTGGGTGCCTCTAAGTCCGGCAAATACTAAGGAAGGAAGTTTCTTACTCTGAATTATGATTTCACTCATAATAACATCATCAATGGACCACTGTATATCTTCATCTCGCAATCCACTCAATATTAGCATCTAGAATTATTGTCTATTCCCTGCTTTGAAGTGTAACCACCAACTGTGAGAAGCGAATTAATCATTTCGACATTTTGGATCCGGTTCAATGGAGTTATGGGCTTTGAGTAAGTGCTTCATCATCCACCATTGAAGTATCAGGTTGCAACCTCGAAAGAATCGGCTCCCAATATGCCATTTATCTAAAGCTCTGTAAATATCAGTGAGAATCATAGGTGCTAAGGTGTAATACTTGATCGACGTTCCATACTTAACTCCGTTAAAGATGGCATGAGTAACCATTATCATGATCGGACGAATGGCGTGCCCCAGATTTTGGTAAAAAACCATAGTCCCCAATAAACATACCGCAAAAATAAATGGACGTTTCTCTTCCCAAGCCTGTTCGGAAGTAAATTCCCCTTTAAACTTTTCGTAGCCATTAGCGCGTTCGAATCGATAGTACAACTCCTTTGGACTTATCCATTAGACATTGACTGTTGAGAGTGCTTCCTTAATCTCCTTTGGACCCCACACCTTGAGAATTGGAATGTCGTCATCCGGCTTAGACTTCCTCTTGTTGTACATGCCTACACTTTCATAACTCGCCAATACTTCCTCTAGAGTAGGAGTTAATTTCACATCTCCAAAATGGAATACCATACAATCGCTATCCCAAAACTTGATCATTGCATCAATTAAATCAGGCCAAGCCTCCATTTCCATTAGAGAGGGGAGATAGGCCATGTGCTTTTGAACCTCTCTTTTATCGCACTCATTCATTCTTGCCCATCATACTTTGAGAAAGAGATGAGGTTGAGTCATCATTCTAGTCTTTAAAGGTTCATAAACTTGAGTCATCCTACAGGAAACACAAATAGGTTAAGTTCCCCTCGTACTTTGAGAAAGGGATGAGGTTGAGTCACCATTCTAGTCCTTAAGGGTTCATAAACTTGAGCCATCCTACAAAAAAACAAATAGGTTAAGTTCCCCACGCCCAGGTGATAATGAGTACATCCTTCAATTAAAACACATAAGTATGATCGTCTTATTGGCCATGGGCCAAATAGACTCAGGGTGGCTACTAATGGGCCCAATACCCCTTGGGTATTGGGTCGGCCTAGGAAAATGATCTTAAAGAGGGTTTTGAGTTTCGCTCTGTCCTAGGTGTCTAAGAGTGAGTTTTGAATGAACCGGGAACCCAGGTGGACAACCTAAGCTGGAAATCATGACAACCATTGGACGCATTATGAGCCAATAAATTGTCACTTATTCCTGAAAGAGTTAAGCATTTGAAAATTCGGCTGCGGGTTCGCAAAACCATCCTCCCAAATACAAAGATATAATAGAAATTGTCATGAAATGCAAATGACAGTTAATATCAAAATTTAAACAAATAAAACAAATAAGGAAATAAAAGGCAATTACTAATTATTACAACTCGGATGAATAGTTAGTCAATTAAATAATAATCTAATGGTTAGAACCTAATTTGTTCCCCAGCAGAGTCGTCATTTCTGTTAATTTGAAAAAATGACTTTGACTTTTTTGAAAATTCGATTTAATACTTAATTAATTTAAGTATAAACCGAATTCTCAAAATTTAAAAGAGTCACTACTTAATTTTAAGGATAATTAGGAAACCAAGATTACATTTTAAAACCTAACAGAAAAGTTTTAAAATATCCAAGAAATGGGTAAGGGTTCAATTTCTATTTTGAGAAGAAATTAATCACTCAAAATGACCGCTAACTTGCTGTTGACCGACGATTAGGAAGTTGACTAAATTTTTAAGATTTGACTGACTTTCAAAAAAAGTTGACTAGTTTGAAAAAATTGACTAAATTTGAAAAAATTGACTAAATTTGAAAGAATTGACTAAATTTGAAAGAATTGACTAAATTTGAAAGAATTTGACTAAACTTGAAAGAATTTGACTAAACTTGAAAGAATTGACTAAACTTGAAAGAATTTGACTAAATTTGAAAGAATTGACTAAATTTGAAAGAATTTAATTAAATTTGAAAAAATTGACTAAATTTAAAAGAATTGCTAAATTTGCGAAATTCTGACTAAATTTGAAATAAATAACTAAGTTCGCAAAATGACTAAGCTTTGACAAAGTTGACTAAGCTTGAAATTGAATTGACACTTGAATTATAAAAAAGCTACCAAAATAAATTGCACCAGTAATTCTAACACTAAGAAAATTATTAAAAAGGAACATTAATATAAATGGAAACAATTAGATTAATAATAATCAAATAATACAAAAATGTTAGAGTTAGTATCACATATCACAAATAACATAAATGAATATACAAAGAAAGGGAGAGAATAAAAATCAAGATTGGGCTTAGTGGGCCCAATCTTCCACTTGCCCTAGTTTCTATATTTTTGGGCCTGCTTAGCCCATTTAAAATTTCCTGTTGTTGCTGCCTGTTGAAATGGGCTTTTAGCCCACATTTTGTGCATATACCAAGTGTATATTTGCTGTATATTCTGAATTTTCAGTACATACTGATGTATACCGATGTATACAAGTCCCTTTATGCTTCCAAGACCTATATATCGCTGCTAATAACTCGAGGGAGACGCTAGGTACAAGGATGGAATCCCGAGGGGGGGGGGGGCTCGACACAAGATCGCATACAAAGGAAAAATAAAGAACGTATAAGCAACCAAACATATCCAAGATTAATTTTAAGGACAAAAATATTACTGCATAAAGAGAACTTTCATACTAAAATGACCATAGCATATGGAGAAATAAGAATAGCATGTTTGAATTCACATGAAGGTGACCTTTTTCGTGTGTATAGGCATGACTTGAAATATTTCCAGAAAAATTTAGCAGCTAAGGGGACATGGCAACTTAATCACATGATTTCTACAAGCTTTATCTTAAAATAATTTCAGAATGTCACTAAATGATTTACATAGATGACAATAGAAGGAGATTAGAAGTAAAGAGTGGGACATTTCCAATAAACTACAAATCAGACGAGGCTTAACAAGAAGAACATGTCGAAACTTAAATAAAATCGAAGCTTCCAGTGACCAAATTTGAATATTCACCTCAAGAAACAAACATTAACATGCTACTAGGGTCCAACAGATCACTTCAAAGGAGGAACTCAAATCGACTGACTTAAAGCGTTTTCCCCATACAAAGAAAGCAATAAGAAATTCAAGCAAAGACAGGGAGGATTTAGACTGATTATCAACCATTCTTTAACAATTGAGGCAAACTGCAAAATATTTTATCAAAGGAAATAGAAGACGTAGTCATTCTCAAGTAAAGTAAGCAGAATGGGCAGTGTTAAACCCCCCTTTAAACACTGGAAAATGATCAAGTTGACATTGAGGCCAATGGTGTATCTCATTGAAAGTAAATATAACTAAAGAAAGTTCGAAACAGAACAACAAAATGACAATTTGAAATTTCGACAGACTTAAAGACAAAAATTGGAATCAGGGAGTAAGGGTGGGGGGTGGAACTAATCATGTTGTTAAACGAATCATAAGTATAACGAACCAGCCTTTCCACTTCATAAACCAACTAAGGCTTAAGGTTATAAGTGAATCAGTTGCTACGTTATCACAAGAAATCATTTTGATAAGAAATACTTGCAGATACACCCAAGACTTGACACTTAAACTTAAATTTAGGGGTATGAATGAAACTAAAACAACTATACAGGTAAACACAATAACAAAATAATAAGGAACTGATGGGGATTTGGGTGTTTGGGAGAATCAGAGAACAGAAAAGAAGAAAAATTAGTCACGTTATAAGCTATGGTTAGTCTCTTAGCAGTGAAAGTGCACCAAAAACGGTGGTAAATTGTCGATAAGACAAAATAAAAATGTTAAGCATCGATATCTTAGAATCAATCTGGAAACAAACAGTAGCCAGATTTGATACCAACATACATAGACAACCCGTAAAATGCAAACACGACTAGCAGGAAACAAAGATGAAATAACAAACAAGAGTCGAGATATTGGAGCTTAAAATAGTAGATTCAGGGGAGAATGTGTGTGAACTCACCCAAGAAAGCTTGGATTCACAAACCATCTCAGAATAGCTTAAACCAAACCCCATCTTAGAGACTTAACTCTTAAACATGGAATGGGAAAAATGAACTTTCTCAAGACGTCATTAGTCACAGCGTTGGAACCAACCAAGATACAATAAACAACATTAAATCAAAACCCAACCCAGAAATTGATTAACCACAATGAACATGATATAAAACGCTCTCAATACAACCATTCCGAACAGAAACGAACACTAAATGTCAACGCAATGAGATAACTCCATTATGACTACACACTCATGCTTGAATAGGAAGAACACAGACAAGATTAAGAATATTACCTCTATTGGAGCAACGACTGGGGCTTGAGCTAAAATTAACTTTGACACCACCAAAATTGAACCTCGTCGACTTCAAACTAAGAAATCTTTGACTTCGAATTGGCCCGAGCTTCCCGAAAATGTTTACTCTCAAAGTGAAACTCTTCTGTATTTAGAGTGTAGGAGTTACTTTCGAATGCTCTCTGAGAACAATGACCGTTATATGATTTTCTAGGGTTTCGAATTGAGAACCATCTGTGTGAACAATTTTAGGTTTTCTAGGGCTTTCAGGATGAACCAAGGCTGTGAATTTCCCAGTTTCTAGAGTTTTCCAGAGATAAAAAACGGCTGCCCCAAATGGTGCTCGAAAAGATATATATATATATAGCCCCAAAATTAAGGCTTAAACGGGAGGAAAATCAAAGGGACATTTCGAGTTTCAATTCAAAATTAACTTCCTCGTCCTTTTGAAATCATCCACGAGTCCATATCACAGCCATCGATTTCAATCGATGATTGTGATATGCAGCACGTTCTAATTCCAAAACGGATGAGGTACGAACGAGTGACAGGAAATAGGGGAGGGATACGTATGTACGGAGTTTGTTAGAAGAACGTTGAGTGAGATTTGGCATTTAGCTGGGTTTGTGTTTGAGGTGAAGAAGAAGAAGAAAAGGGGATACGGGGAGAGAGAATGTACGCGTGAAAGGGAGAAAGAGAAATAAGGGATTGGGGTGCGTGGCCCCCACGCGTGATGTAGTATATGTAATGTATGTATATGTTGGCTGATTTTGATAAAAAGAAAATGGGCTGGGTCGGGTATATGAAGTTGATTTGGGCCAGATTTTGTCCAAAATGGATCAGTTAGTTCAAGGATAGGGAAATTAAAATTTGGCCAATTCAATTGCAATTTCGATCAATTAAAGGTAATTAAATTGAATTTGATTGACTAATTTAATTAATATAAATTAACTTAAGAGTTTTTAATATTATCAATCTGAAATAATTAAATTAATTCTGAAATAATACTTCTTAAAATAAAGGCATTTATTTTTAAAAATATTTTTTCCATATTTTGAAAATCAATTATTTCAAATTGTCAAAATTAAAAGCTCCATAATTAATTCATATTGTGGAGGGTAAAAATTGGGTGTCAACAACTGTACCCGATAACCAAATACTAAAAATAAAAACCTGACCGATAACTTGATAATTTTTTTGGTAGAATCATTAAAAATCCTTAATCCAATAACCCAATAACATTAAACAAATAACATTTTTTTAGTTCGATTTTTGTATACTCCTAAAAATGTTGCTGCTTTAATTTTTCCTCTAAATATTTCGAGTACTTTGAATTCTCTGTTAAAAGACAGGAATTATTATCTTTGCTTTTTTAATATACGTCCTATTACATCAATAATTTTGAGTGATTAATGAAATTTGGGACCACGAGAAAATATCTATGGCCTTGTCACATAATTAAAGCCTCGTATCCACTAGGAATTAAAGGTAACGGGACATAACCATATTCAAAGTTTAGTACTCTCTTTATTGAATATATTAACTTAAACTAGTTGAATGGTACAAATTTCAAGATAGATATTTAAAATATTTTTTATGTTTGTTCTTTCTTTAATGAAAGTTTATATTTTTTATAAATTAAACTACACTACTTATACAATTTATAAGGATATTATTAAAAAAATATGATTAAAATTTGTCTTTAAATATATTTTTTCATATGTGTATATTATCTAACAAATTAAGTTACTACGAAATAAAAGGAATGTAGTTTAGTATAGTTTACTTTGATAACAGCCGCCAATCAATACTACTACAATCATACCTCCAAGCTTATTAAAATCTCCACCTAACAGTACTGATTGCTCAAGGACCTCATGTTTTCTGTGCTTAAGCTTATAAGATCAATTGAAAGTTTAGTGATTTAGGAAGTGTAAAGAAAATGGGGTTTCCTTATTCTCTTCATCTTCTCTTTCTTTCATGGTTTCTTGCTGCTCGTTTGTTCTGTTTCTTAGCTTTAGCACAAAGATGCACTTACATCGTCCATTTGGACAAATCTTTAATGCCTAGTGTCTTTGCTGATCACCATCATTGGCATTCTGCCACTATTGATTCCATCAAAGCTTCTGTTCCTTCATCAGTGGACAGATTCCATTCTGCCCCAAAACTTGTTTACTCTTATGACAATGTGTTTCATGGATTTAGTGCTGTTTTGTCCAAAGATGAACTGGAAGCTTTGAAGAAGTCAACAGGTTTTGTTTCAGCTTACAAAGATAGAACTGTGGAACCTCACACCACTTACACATCTGATTTCCTCAAGCTCAATCCTTCATCTGGGCTATGGCCAGCTTCTGGTTTGGGTCAAGATGTGATTATTGGAGTTCTTGACACGGGTGTCTGGCCGGAATCTGCAAGTTTTCGAGATGATGGTATTCCTGAAATCCCCAAAAGGTGGAAAGGAATTTGTAAGCCAGGAACCCAGTTTAACACTTCCATGTGTAACAGAAAACTCATCGGAGCCAATTACTTCAATAAGGGAATTTTGGCGAATGATCCCACTGTGAATATTAAAATGAATTCTGCAAGGGATGATGGTGGTCACGGCACACATTGTGCTTCCACTGCTGCTGGGAACTTTGCGAAAGGTGTTTCCCATTTTGGATATGCGCCAGGAACAGCAAGAGGGGCTGCTCCACGAGCTAGGTTAGCTGTATATAAGTTTAGCTTTGATGAAGGAACCTTCACTTCAGACTTGATTGCTGCTATGGACCAAGCTGTTGCAGACGGTGTTGACATGATATCCATTTCTTTTGGGTATCGTTTCATTCCCTTGTACGAAGATGCTATATCAATTGCTTCTTTTGGAGCTATGATGAAGGGAGTGCTAGTTTCAGCTTCAGCTGGAAATCGAGGTCCTAGCGTGGGTAGTTTAGGCAATGGATCTCCATGGATTTTGTGCGTTGCAGCAGGCTACACCGACAGGACATTTGCAGGAACTTTGACTTTGGGTAATGGGTTAAAGATTAGGGGATGGAGCTTGTTTCCTGCAAGAGCCTTTGTCAGGGATTCACCCGTTATTTACAACAAGACTATAGCCGCTTGCGATTCAGAAGAATTGTTATCGCAAGTTCCTGATCGCGAACGCACCATCGTCATCTGTGATTATAATCCGGATGAAGATGGTATTGGTTTCACCATCCAAATGTCTACCGTCAATAGAGCAAGACCAAAAGCAGCCATTTTTATATCTGAGGATCCTGGAGTGTTCAGGTCGTCTTCTTTTTCCTACCCGGGAGTTGCGATTCACAGAAAGGAAGGGAAACAAGTAATCAATTATGCTAAGAGCAGTGTTGCTCCCACCGCCACCATAACATTCCAAGAAACGTATGTGGACGGAGGAAGGCCATCCCCAGTTCTTGCTGGATTCTCAGCACGAGGGCCCTCCAGAAGCTACTTGGGAATCGCAAAGCCAGATATTATGGCACCAGGGGTACTGATTCTTGCAGCAATTCCCCCTAATATCTTTTCAGAAAGTATCGAGAACATAGAATTATCCTCTGATTATGAATTTAAATCAGGCACATCCATGGCTGCACCTCATGCAGCTGGAATTGCAGCAATGCTAAAAGGCGCACATCCTGAATGGAGTCCTTCAGCTATTCGCTCTGCCATGATGACCACAGCAAACCATTTGGATAGTACTCAAAAGCCTATTAGAGAGGACGATAACATGATTGCCACGCCCCTAGACATGGGAGCAGGTCATGTTGACCCGAACAGAGCTCTTGATCCCGGCCTAGTATATGATGCTACTCCACAAGATTACATAAATCTTATATGCTCTTTAAATTTCACCGAAGAGCAATTCAGAACATTTGCAAGATCATCAGCCAATTACGACAACTGCTCAAATCCATCAGCTGATCTCAATTACCCATCGTTCATTGCCTTGTACCCGTTCAGCCTGGAGGGGAACTTCCCCTGGTTAGAGCAGAAATTCAGGAGGACCCTCACAAATGTTGGTGAAGGTAGAGCAACTTATAAAGTGAAGATAGAGACTCCGAAGAATTCGACAGTTTCAGTGTCTCCACAAACTCTGGTGTTCAAGGAGAAGAATGATAAGCAAAGTTATACTTTGAGGATTCGGTATAGAGGTGATAGTGATCAGAGTAGGAATGTTGGGTCGATCACTTGGGTTGAAGAAAATGGCAATCACTCAGTTAGAAGTCCTATAGTGACATCTCCAATTATTGAGGTCTGGGGTAGCAATGACTAGGACTATCAGGAAGTTCAAAATACAAGGCTAAGGGGAAATAAGAGGGAAATTATTTATGTAACGTGTACTGAATGAAAAGTTGTTGACGTATCAAAAAGAAATTGGAATAACTTGGAGCAATTTTGGCCTAAAAATACGCCAACATTGCATATTTCGTTTATTCCTAACTGTGAGCAATCCATATCGACAATGTTGATAGACACACACAAAAAAAAAGAATCCAGAAAACACGTTATAGGAACATGCGTGAGAGAGAACGAGGCAAAAAAACTCAAATCACTTCCTCTGCAAGGAATTATTTTAAAAATATTCTCATTTAATTCAAAAATTATGTTCAATAGACATAATATATAATGTTGGCGTAATAAGCACTTAATAAAATATGTCATACATTGAAATGATGCATTTTATTAATAACCAACAATTCCCCACTCATTTTAATATTATATAATGCATCATTCCAATGTGTATGGCATATTAAGTGCTTATTACTCTAACAATTTCAAGGAGATTCAAGTTTACTGCAGCAAAAGTTTTCATCGTTCAGTACTATTCTTCTTGACTTGTCTACTTCAGAATACCAACAGTCTTTCACAAAAGTATAATTCAACAAACTCTGGATAAAAGTTGAGTTTCAAGCTCCACAAAAAGAACACCTCCCTTCAACTGATATGAACTCTCTGTTTGACACACTTTATGCACTCTATATTTTTCTCTTATGTTATACCACCACTATTTATACCTATCATGCAATAAGATAAATAATAGAGAAGATAAATAGTGTATAAGTTATCTAAATTACAAGGTGTAAAGAAGGATTAAAGAATGAAATAAAAGTGAGGGCCAACTAATGCCCCCAAGCGTGCAGAGGTAATGTGGGCAACCTCAACAGGCATAACTGCCAAATTGAGCACTACCACCCAATAGGAGTAATGCTCTCAACCTGACCATTGACTCCAAATCCAATTTCACCATACCAGGAAGAAATGAAAAACGGAAAATGAAACTTCATGCATGTCTTTTTTTTTTTTTTTGTGTACAGTTAAAAAGATTAGCTTAAATACATAAGTATTAATCAAAAGCAAGAGAACAGTAGTTTGGGAAGGAATTGACCCGGGAAGTAGGAGCCATATAGTTAACACCTAGGTTAATGTTACATGTCCTAATAGGAAATCTAAATGGTCGTGGAAGAGGGCGGAAGATATTATTATGTACGAACAACTCACAAAAATAGATAAAAGTATTTTGATAAAAGTAGTTTCTAATTTGTCCGCTCTTATTGAGATTAGGACAAATACAGGAGAAACTGCATCCAAAAAGAGATCTTTCAAAAATCATGTTTTGATCAAATAGAAGTGTTGGAATGTATGTGTCACTATAGTTACTCGATACAATGATAGTATAAGAACATAAGGAACAAGTAAAATGCAGATAATAAGAACACAAGATTTTACGTGAAAAAAATTCCTTACATAGGGAGAAATAACTACGATCTGTCACACATGATTTAGCAGTCAAACTCCATTAAGATGCAAGAGCAAAGCAATCTATTATAACCTCTTGTAACGTAGACTTGAAGCCTCTCACCCCTTGACATGCAATACCTTTGAGCCTAAGCAATATCTCTGTTTTCCACTACACAAACTAACTTTAGTTAATATAGACTTTTAACAACTAATTCAAGGTTAACGCTTAATGCAGAACCTAATAACACATGATTGACAAACTAATCATTGTTCCTTTAAAGATTAGGAAATGATCTTACAATGTATAACTTAAGACAATATCTACACTCTATTTAAGTTATTAGATCCCTTGAGTAAAATATTATGTTGTTTCTTTTAGAGAATGATATCTGTTGCACCTTTTCTGAATAATTCTTCAAAATACAAACATGTTATGTTGGAAGAAGCTCATCTTAACATGCAATGAGAGAAACCTCGATATCTCTCGTTGTCCGGTCAGTACAAAACACAGTAACAACAAGTACCTTTTTCACCAACCTGTCAGCTTTTAACAACCCTTCAATTTGGCAATAGACCGTTGAAGCACATAGGACCTAGTCCCTCTACTAGGTTTCATGATTTGTTAACTCATCAAAACATATAATAACAACAATTTTTCCCTTTTTGATGATGACCATGCGCTATATTCCTCCTACAACTCAGCTTTCCCGCGACTTATATTCACTCTATGGCTTCAACTTCCCCCAACCTGATTCATCAATACTTATTCCCCCTTTTGACGTCATTAAAATAGAAAACAGTAAACTGAATTAAGAGGAATAGCAAAATAAGCTCACAACCACTTGCGGGGCACAAACACAGAAAAATAACTTGAGAGAGAAGCAAGTTAAAAGAGACAAATAATTGCATTCAAACAAAGGATAGTTACACAAAATACGGACCAAGAAATAAACAAGAGCTCGACCAGGGTATGTCTGTCGCAGAGAGTTACACAAAAGAAAGAAATAGAGGAACAAGATTGAACGGTTTATATCAATAGAATGAAATAATCAAGATAAAGGTCAAAAGCCAACAATCTATCTAATCATAAATCAAGGACTAGTATGAAGGAAACTAGCCAAAATAATATCCAAATCAACAATCTCAGGCTAGTCTATGAAGTCTCTATCAAATTGTCTGAGTGGTGCCAATGACAGGTTCATGGCTACCTCAAGTCGAAATAAGCAATCTAAGGTCTAACCCTAAAAGCTAGATAAAATAAATAACATGCATCCTCCGAAATCAAGGAGGACTCACCAATCAGTGGAAAAGTGGAGAAGATCTTCAATGAAGCGCCTGTTGATGACCTCTAGTATCTGTCTCTGCATCATGAAAAGATGAAAGCCCAAATGGACGTCAGTATATGGAATATACGAGTATGTAAAATGGCAGAATAAAATGGATAAAGGCAGAATAACATCAAATCAGATAACTCAAATCAAGAGGTAAGGAACTCAATCAGTACATCAAAAGTCTATAGTTGGAATATAGTTTAGACAATGGCCAATCATATATATCTAATCCAATCTAATCTAATCAGAGTACTATCAAGACTTATTTGGTAGTTTCTCTAGTCCAACAATAACCACTTATGAGCTAGTGATCTTGCAACAAATTGACGTGTTATCAGTTTGTTCTATACCTTGTCAGAGTAAAGAACAAATTAACTAATCATGGATCCATCAATCAAATCAAGTCCTATTTTTCGGCATAATAAAAATAGGGAAGCATTCCAATTTTAATGAATTCAATCCACTCCTACATTTTGCGAAATAGTTACTGAGTTCCAGTTGGACTTACTCTCATTCAATTTAGTGCTCAATATTCCTCCCAAAACTCAACAGTCATAAAATAATCAATCCAATTAATGAGTCTCATAAGAACTCTTATCAATCCATCACTATCAAGCCTTTTAGCCTATCAACTCATCCAATCAATTCTCAATTACATCTTTCAAGAGGGATTTAGACGATCATGAAGAGGACTATCAATTTAGACCAATCATTTGAGTTCAATTATAAAAACTCTCAAAACCATCAATTTCTAACAACATCATCATCATGCTTAATCACAATCACAATTCTCTAGACTCAATATCTAGGTTCATTTATGCAATTCTTTATTAAATAATATCTAGAGTTTTATGAAATAACTCATGTAGAAATATTTGTTCAATCAATCAAGTTCATGATGATCATTAAGCATATAGAAATACATAGAATATGTAGTTTATAAGAAAACCTTCAAAGAAATATGCATGAAGACTCAATACTTTCACAATCTTTCTATTACCATCAATGGGGCACATAGAAAAATAATTCCATGTTTTAGTTTAGCCTTACATATATGGGATGAAGGATGACAACCGATTCATAAGGATTAATGCTTCAATCACTTGAATCCCTAGCTCTCTTCTCCTCTTCCTAGCCCTAGTTTTCAGTAATGGATTTAGGAATCCTTTTTAGGCCAAAATGACATATATTAGTCATGCGTTAAGTTTAAAAGGGATAGAGAAAATTCTGGAATACCTCTCAAGAACTTTGAACTATGGTAGACCTAGTCCCTTCCAGTTTATTTTTTTCAAAAATATTTTGATCAAATTTCTAACTCCATCGAAAATAATGGAACCAAAATCAAGTGCAGGTCCGTGACGTGGAGAAATCGCGCACCTTGCTAGAAAATATACTTTTGCAAAAAAAAATTATCTTTTGATCCAGTTGCTCTAAAATTCAACCAAGACCATTTTTCCACATAATTTTTTGTGTTAATCATGATTTTTGCCTCGAATTTCTCAAAAAGGTTTGAGATGATGCATTATGTGAGCGTTCTCTCCTCTAAAGGTACTTTGATAATTTTTATAGTGTAACACTCCTTTTGATGAAAGATCGGCGGGTCATGACATTCTCCCCGACCTGATTGTGCGATGCCCTCGGTGTACTGCTACTGTAGGAGCTCCCAGACTCTATTTTTGGACTACGACAGGTCTGTTTGCCATTCACATGTGGTCTTTTTCCGAGATGGTCCATTCCGGTGCACGAGGAACATTGTTAAGGTTATTTGTCCTTGTTTTCGCTCAGCTTCCCTTCGATGATTTCTCCTTCTAGCCGGTGTGGAACACAACAATGACTTTTCATCTCTAATCCTATTTACAAGTTGCAAGGGTGATAACAATGACTTTTCATCCCTGATCCTATTTACAAGTTGCAAGGGTGATAACAATGACTTTTCATCCCTGATCCTATTTACAAGTTGCAAGGGTGATAATTTTGCTTATTCCTCTGACTTGGGCTCCTTGACTAGGGATAACATGAAGGACCCTTCTTGCTCCATGACCAAGAGTTGTTGTACATAGGGGTCGATCACCGTGTGACACCTTTGGAAAAACTCCTGCCCAGAATTATATCAAAGATATCTAGTGGAGCAACGGTGAAGTTGGTCTTACCACACCACTTTTCTAATGTTATGTCAACTCCCTAAGCTACTCCGCACACAAGAGTCATTGGCTCATTAGTTGTCCTAAGGCGGGCATTGCTTGGGCTATAACTCAACCCAACCTCGTCACTGCAGACTTGGTCGTAATAGTAGACTCTAAACCTATGTCTACCATAGAATGAATAGGTCCTCCATTGATCATGATTTCCACGTATTGTGCACTAAATTCTTTCGGCTTCTCTGGTTGTATTGCAATAGCTCTACATAGTCCAATTATTCCTAATTACGTTATGTCAAAACTTGCCCTGGTTCTTGTCTATCCTTCTCCTTTTATTCCTACAGTATGGCACCAATGTTCTTCAATTCAAGGCATCTTGCATAACCATGTGGCCCATAGCATATGCAACATCTATTCTCTTTATCGGGCTATGCCTTTCTCTCTCCATTACTTTATTTTTGCGGACTTCTTTTCATCAGACTTATAGGTGTCATGAAGCTTGGGATGTGACTGTTAATCTTTGTTTTTGCCACCATCTCCCCACCTTCGTCATGACTACCTCTCGACTCTTCTTCTCTGTCTCTATCATTCTTGTGTGATAGTCTCATCAGTAGTCCTAGCTTTTTGATTCCAACTTTATCTTGTCCCATTTTTGTAGCCCATTCATGAAATGATATAGATGATATTGTTGGGGAAGAAGGCCTTCTTAAACTCATTTAAAAATTGCTCCATGTATCGATGGTGTATAGCCCCTTCCCTATCTCTAATATCTTCCACTTATACCACAACATAGCCATCTTCAAAAGGTATAACACAGTCGTATTGATCTTTGTCTCATCGTTCTTCACTTTGTTACACTTGAAGTAGTTCTCCAAGTGCCAAAGAAAATTCTTGCGCATCGTGAGTGCCCTTGAACATGGGTGGCCTAGGAGCCTCAATCTTAGCCTCTATATCTTTACTGGACGTAGCACATCTTCCGTCCTCCATACCTTCCTCAAGTGTCTTCATCTTGGCCCTCATGGTCTCGATCTCGCTTAACGCCTCCATGAGCCGACACTCTAAGGAAGTGATGGTCTTCTTCATCTCGTACTCTGCAACATTTCGCTCTTCCAACTCCTTCCAAATGTTATCATTCTCCTTAAGGGTAAGTCCTCTAAGATCGTGAACTTGCCATCTAACGTATTCAAGTGCTTACCCAAAATCTCCACAGCTTGCCTAGCAACAACCCCCCATTTATTCTGGCGGTGAAGTCCACTGGTTCCTCACCTCATTTTTCATCACTCATCTCAATGGTCGAGAGTGAGTGAGATATTAGGGTGTCGTTTGGCGCAGGTTTGAACGACACTTCCTCATTCTTTTTGGACTTCTTCTTTCCCTTTCATGGCTTTTTTCCGACATCCGACCTAACGTTGGTGGCACGGATGGCATTGAAGTCTACTTCACTTGCCATTTTCCCTTAGTAGCAACCTGCTCTGATATCACTCTGTCACGGATTTAGACTTTAACTAAGGCTTTCGTGCGGCACTTGACAAGTTACTCACAAATCTTTCATGATCTTGTAAGCTCAAGTAAGCATTTTCAACTAAGATTGCTAAGGGAACGCTAGATTGAAGAAGACAAGAGAGCTTTTAATAGAAGATCTGTTGATTACTTGGAATATTGCTTACAATTTTTGGATGGTTGGACAAGTGAATGACCCTCTATGTTATACTATCCATTTGGGGTCAAATAAATAATATATACTATATGAATCCCTCTATATTTATACTTTAGTCTCTAGTTCTAAAAGTCTCTACACGTCTATGTTTTTCTAAGTCTTTACTATATTATTCTAGAGTCTTCTAACACGCTTCAAGTACTATCCACTATATTCCAAAGTCTTCCAAAAATCTCTCCTTCACTCTAGAATCTCCCCCAGATGGAAGACCGACAGGTCGTGACACATGTCTATGTAATTATGTACATCATTAACACTGTGTACCAAAAAATTATTTGAATATATTAATGATAATTTGATAGTAATAGTTTCTCATGTTGCAAATAGAGAGACCAAAATACGATTAAATGTAAACTATTTTAAATGCCATTATTGACTTAATGTAAATGTTATTTACCTATTCGTAAGGAAATAATCACGTCTGTATCAAATAGAATTTCATGTGTGGACACTTTGGCCGATAGACTTCTGCACTAGGTACTACATAGAGGCTACATATTTATATGTGATATTTTGTTTATGATTACCATTAATTATCCATAGTAAAATATTACGTATATATGCTTTACAATTGCTCTCTTGTTTAATTAAGAACAAGTCATTAATATTTCTCCTAAATTTGCTATACAAAATTTTCCTTTTCTCACTTTATTCAAAATTAAGTGTGAAAATGAAAATAAAGCCACATGTAAGTTGTAACCATTCAAAACTAATCGTTGCGTCCTTTGTGAAACAACACCGTCGAAAACTAGATACATATAAAGTACATGAAACCATTTACCATTGCATCATATATTATACTATTTCCCTTCATATATCCAAATTCTTTTGAAAGCAACAAAAGATTTAATTTAAGAAAAAAATATGGCAGAAGAAATGGAGGAATGTCCATGGGGAGTCGGTTCAATATTGATGATGCTAGTCGTGGTGATTTCTCTTTTAGTTCTACCATTGTTTATGGGTCCACTTCAACCACCTTCTTTTATAGTCCTTATGTTTCCTCTTGCAATGATCGTCATTTGGATTTATCTCTCTTATGCCTCCAAGTCTCATGAATAGCATCGATGGCGAAACCAAGATTGGTTCAAAAATATGAAGAAGTAGAAATAAGAACTAGTCGAAGGAGTAAGTTCACCCCTGAATAGTACTACAACTCATGAGTAGTGATTTTTCTTCATACATTTTCATGTATCTTCACATTGCTAGATTAAAAAATTGAATGATGTGGTGAAAGTTGAGTGGAATTACAGTTTGAGCAAGAGAAATTAGAAAGAAAGAGAAAAATATCTGGTGATTGTTTTTCATTTTAGTTTCTTTATTTTACGTTGCAGTGTGTGGACAATGAATGATGTACTCAGGAAATAAATGAACGACGATCTACCTATGAGTTTATTTTAAAATATATTTTGTATTTCTATTAATTTATTCTGCCCTTTATTATTGGTGCTCTTAATGAATATGCTATCCAATTTACTATATGAGACTAACGGGTGATGTTCACTGGTTTTCTCAAACAACATTTCATGCTTTCAGTATGAATATAGTATAGAAAGATAGATTAAAAAAAGGTTATAACATATTTTTTTCAAAATAAACTGTTCAAAAATGAGAAAAAATAATTGCGTTAAATGAAAATTAAAAAAAATCATAAATGATATTTCACGTTGATTTTGTCCTACACACATGTTCAAAGGAGTTTGTCATACTCTGTCTGTTTTAAAAAGAATAATTTTCTTTCTTTTTAATCAGTTTCAAAAAGATTGATGCCTTGACAATATTTTAATTTTCGTTTTTCACATGGCATATTTAAGATTACAAAATTAAAGGATATTTGATACATTTTATCATAATTTCAATTTAGAATCACAAAATTAAATTATTTTTTTTATTTTCTAAAATTCTACAGTAAGTCAAATCAGATCACTCCAGGGATTAATATGTTTTAGGAAAATGATTGCTTGAATATATTTTAATTTTAATTTTTTATGTGGCATGTTTAAACCCACAAGATTAAAAGATATTTTGATATATTTATCATAATTTTAATTTTGAAAAAAATCTTCTTTATTTTCTAAAATTTTGTGTTAAATCAAATCAGATAATTCTTTTTTAAATAAATGAATTAATATAGTCGGATTTATTGTCTAAAGTAAACAAAATGCTTTTAATGTCGGTGGCTGACTCATCATAAAGTTGGGCATGTCTGGCCCTTGTGGGTCAGAGTATATATATTTATCGAGAAGACAAAAGGACCATACTATTAAACTCTGAAAGTAACATGGAGAAAGGATTAAAGCAACAGCTATCATTATTGACTCCACTTTTTCTTAAAAGAGATTAGATTTGACTTATTTTGACTTCAATAGATATGTCTAGCAATTGAAATATAAATTTCTTCCTAGCAGCCTCCAATATTATTAGAAATATTGAGAAAAACCAGACATATAAATAGATTCATTTCACTTGTACACTAGCCGCCTGTGTTTATTGTATATACTTAAGGAGTACCATTTTTTAGCTCATTTTATTCTCCACTTGACAAACAATATGATTATTGCAAGAACCAAAGCAAACTGCATAATCCTATAAAAGTCAATTGAAAGTTTAGTGATTTAGAAGTGTAAAGAAAATGGGGTTTCCTTATTCTCTTCATCTTCTCTTTCTTTCATGGTTTCTTGCTGCTCATTTCTCGCAATTAAATGTGTTATTTAGAAGTGTAAAGAAAATGGGGTTTCCTTATTCTCTTCATCTTCTCTTTCTTTCATGGTTTCTTGCTGCTCATTTGTTCTGTTTCTTAGCTTTAGCACAAAGATCCACTTATATTGTCCATTTAGACAAATCTTTAATGCCTAATGTCTTTGTTGATCACCATCATTGGCATTCTTCCACTATTGATTCCATCAAAGCTTCTGTTCCTTCATCAGTGGACAGATTCC
The DNA here is from genome assembly GCA_000787875.1 of Solanum virginianum. NCBI lineage: Eukaryota > Viridiplantae > Streptophyta > Magnoliopsida > Solanales > Solanaceae > Solanum > Solanum virginianum. The sequence continues at coordinate 41,050 of DF362056.1, forward strand.
ACTCTGCTCCAAAACTTGTTTATTCTTATGACAATGTGCTTCATGGATTCAGTGCTGTTTTGTCCAAAGATGAACTGGCAGTTTTGAAGAAGTTACCAGGTTTCATTTCAGCATACAAAGATACAAATGTGGAACCTCACACTACACACACATCTGATTTCCTCAAACTCAATCCTTCATCTGGTCTGTGGCCAGCTTCTGGATTAGGCCAAGATGTAATTATTGGAGTTTTTGACTCTGGCATCTGGCCTGAATCCGCAAGTTTCCAAGATGATGGCATGCCTGAAATCCCCAAAAGGTGGAAAGGAATTTGCAAGCCAGGAATACAGTTTAACACTTCAATGTGCAACAAAAAACTCATTGGGGCTAATTACTTCAATAAGGGAATTTTGGCGAATGATCCCACAGTGAAGGTTTCCATGAATTCTGCCAGGGATACTGATGGTCATGGAACGCATTGCGCTTCCATTGCAGCTGGGAACTTTGTGAAAGGTGTTTCCCATTTCGGATATGCTCCAGGAACAGCAAGAGGGGTTGCACCACGTGCTAGGCTAGCTGTATATAAGTTTAGCTTCAAAGAAGGAACTTTTACATCAGATTTAATTGCTGCTATGGACCAAGCTGTTGAGGATGGCGTTGACGTGATGTCCATTTCATTCGGGTCCCGTTTCGTTCCCATGTATGAAGATGCTATATCCATTGCTTCTTTTGGAGCTATGATGAAAGGAGTTCTTGTTGTAGCTTCAGCTGGAAATAATGGTCCAGATACTGGAACTTTAAAGAACGGATCTCCATGGATCTTGTGTGTGGCATCAGGTCACACTGACCGGAAATTTGCTGGAACATTGACACTGGGCAATGGCTTAAAAATTAGGGGGTGGAGCTTATTACCTGCAAGAGCCATTGTTATGGATTCACCAGTGATTTACAACAAAACTCTATCTAATTGCAATTCCGAGGAATTGCTATCACAAGTTCCTGATCCCGAACGCACCATCATTATATGTGATGATAGCAGGGACTTTTCTCATCAGATGCACACAGTCAGTCAAGCAAGGCTTAAAGCAGGCATCTTTATTTCTGAGGATCCAGGAGTGTTCAGGTCTGCTTCATTTCCCAACCCTGGAGTTGTGATTAACAAAAAACAAGGGAAACAAGTCATCAATTATGTGAAAAATAGCGTCACCCCCAAAGCTACTATCACATTCCAAGAGACGTATCTAGATGCAAAGTCAGCACCAGTCGTTGCTGCATCCTCCGCACGAGGCCCCTCCAGAAGCTACTTGGGAATTGCAAAGCCAGATATAATGGCACCAGGGGTGTTGATTCTTGCAGCATATCCGCCAAACGTATTAGCTACAAGTATTGGGGCCAACATACAACTGTCTGCTGATTACATTCTTGAATCAGGCACTTCCATGGCTGCACCACATGTTGCTGGAATTGCAGCAATGCTAAAAGCCGCACATCCTGAGTGGAGTCCTTCAGCTATTCGCTCTGCCATAATGACCACAGCAGATCCTTTGGATAACACTGGAAAACCGATCATAGACTCTGACGTTAACAGGGCAGCCACGCCCCTCGACATGGGGTCAGGGCACGTAGATCCCAACAGAGCGCTTGACCCTGGCCTAGTATATGATGCTACTCCACAAGATTACGTTAATCTCTTATGCTCTATGAATTTCACAGAAGAGCATTTCAAGACAATTGCAAGATCATCATCAGCCAATTACAACAACTGCTCAAATCCATCAGCTGATCTGAATTACCCATCATTCATTGCATTGTACAGCACAGAGGGCAACTTCACCTTGTTGGAGCAGAAATTCAGGAGGACAGTCACAAATGTTGGTCAAGGGGCAGCTACTTATAAAGCTAAGATAAAAGCTCCCAAGAACTCTACAATTTCAGTGTCACCAAAAACATTGGTGTTCAAGAACAAAAATGAGAAGCAAAGTTACACTTTGACGATTCGTTCTATAGATCCCGATTATCACGATGGATCTATTACTTGGGTTGAAGAGAATGGAAATCATTCTGTTAGGAGCCCTATAGTGATATCTTCCATAATTGATCTCTGGTAATAAGTCGTGCCACGATCACCATATTCTTGAATTAACCGTTCTGCTAGACATAAATTCGATTTCTAATGGCAAATCTCGCAATTAAATGTGTTGATATTCAGAGACCAAGCATGAATTTGAAGTTTATAGGTTGAATTTTTTGTTTATTCAAATTATGAAGTTCTAAATTAATATTTCATATGTATTCAATAAGTTTTTAATACAAATATAAAAATTTAGAACAAAGTTACTTGCTGGTATTCTAGCTCTAACCAATGTACATTATTAGTGTGTCCCACCATATTTTTTCAAATGAGGAAGAGAACATCAGGAAATTTAGAACTAGAAAGATTATTTCTGAAAAGTGGTAAAAATAGATTTTTTTTTTCTCTTACTTGATTCTTTGTTCCAGTTCAAATGGCTATGAAATAATTATCCATCAAATAAGAGATAAGAAATTTAGAAGGGAAATCCATGCAAAACTTTAAAAGATCTTATTATTCTACACCTAAGGATTTTAATTATCAGTTGTGACATCAATTTCTCCATCACTCTAATGGAGAAAGAGTGAAACACCCTTCATTATTGACTTCTCTTTTTCTTCCTAAATATTGCTCGGACTCTTCAAAAATGTTGATGAGTGCATGTTTGATCCTTCAAAACCAGTATACTTTTTAAGCATCCGACATGGGTGCGGCAATATTTTTGGAGAGTCCAAGCAACTTTACTTCCTAAAACATAATATTTGATTTAGTTTATCAGAATTGTCATATCTGGCCTCACAAATTCATTCAAATAATACTTGAGAAAACAAGATGTAACATTGATTGCAATGGGATAAGAAGTGGGGTCTTGTTTGCAAATTGACATATAAGCTGATACACTACTTCGTAGGTTCATTTCACTTATACAACAGCCGCCTATCTTGATTACTTTACTACCCTTTTTAACCCATTTCAACATCCACTTTATTTACCTTTTCTCTATTATTGCACCAACCAAATGCTACTTCTATTATAGTCACTTGAATCTGCAGTGGGTAGTCAACACCAACATCTACAATGGGATTACTTCATCTTCTCCTCTTTTCATGGTTTCTTTCTGCTCTTCTCTTTTTAGCTATAGCACAAAGATCCACTTACATCGTCCATTTGGACAAATCTTTAATGCGTAGTGTCTTTGCTGATCACCATCATTGGCATTCTGCCACTATTAATTCCATCAAAGCTTCTGTTCCTTCATCAGTGGACAGATTCCACTCTGCCCCAAAACTTGTTTACTCTTATGACAATGTGTTTCATGGATTTCAAAGATGAACTGGAAGCTTTGAAGAAGTCAACAGGTTTTGTTTCAGCTTCAGCTGGAAATCGAGGTCCAAGTTGGGGAAGTTTAACCAATGGATCTCCATGGATCATGTGCGTAGCAGCAGGCTACACCGACAGGACATTTGCAGGAACTTTGACTTTGGGTAATGGGTTAAAGATTAGGGGATGGAGCTTGTTTCCTGCAAGTGCCTTTGTCAGGAATTCACCCGTTATTTACAACAAGACTATAGCCGCTTGCGACTCAGAAGAATTGTTATCGCAAGTTCCTGATCGCGAACGCACCATCGTCATCTGTGATTATAATCCGGATGAAGACGGTATTGGTTTGTCTGGCCAAATTTCTAACATCAATCAAGCAAGACTTAAAGCAGGCATTTTTATTTCTGAGGATCCAGGAGTGTTCAATTCGTCTTCTTTTTCCTACCCGGGAGTTGTGATTGACAAAAAATAAGGGAAACAAGTCATCAATTACGTAAAGAGCAGTGTTTGTCCCACGGCCACCGTAACGTTTCAAGAAACGTATGTGGACGGAGGAAGGCCATCCCCAGTTCTTGCTGGAATCTCAGCACGAGGGCCCTCCAGAAGCTACTTGGGAACTGCAAAGCCAGATATTATGGCACCAGGGGTACTGATTCTTGCAGCAATTCCTCCTAATATCTTTTCAGAAAGTATCGAGAACATAGAATTATCCTCTGATTATGAATTTAAATCAGGCACATCCATGGCTGCACCTCATGCAGCTGGAATTGCAGCAATGCTAAAAGGCGCACATCCTGAATGGAGTCCTTCAGCTATTCGCTCTGCCATGATGACCACAGCAAACCATTTGGATAGTACTCAAAAGCCTACTAGAGAGGACGATAACATGATTGCCACGCCCCTAGACATGGGAGCAGGGCATGTTGATCCGAACAGAGCTCTTGATCCCGGCCTAGTATAGATGCTACTCCACAAGATTACATAAATCTTATATGCTCTTTAAATTTCACCGAAGAGCAATTCAAAACATTTGCTAGATCATCAGCCAATTACGACAACTGCTCAAATCCATCAGCTGATCTCAATTACCCATCATTCATTGCCTTGTACCCGCTCAGCCTCGAGGGGAACTTCCCCTGGTTAGAGCAGAAATTCAGGAGGAACCTTACCAATGTGGGTAAAGGTGGAGCAACTTACAAAGTAAAAATAGAAACTCCCAAAAATTCGACAGTATCAGTGTCGCCACGAACTCTGGTGTTCAAGGAGAAGAATGATAAGCAAAGCTACACTTTGTCAGTCGGTATAGAGGTGATAGTGATCAGAGTAGGAACGTTAACTCGATCACTTGGGTCGAAGAAAATGGTAATCACTCAGTTAGGAATCCTATAGTGATATCTAGGATTATTGATGTCTGGGGTAGTGATGACTAAGACAAGAGGGAAATTATGTATTTATACTAAATGGGAACAAATAATGTGTGCACACAAAATAATTCCAGAAAACACATACGTTTACGTGTGAGAGAGAATCATGGAAGAACATATAAGAAATGAAAGTGAGCGTAAGCAACTTGTTCTTCCTATTTCTCAGCATGTTGTTTGGGATTGCGCATGAATTGTGGTATGAGTGACACGTCCCGCCACAATTTTGAGCCAAAATAAGTGCAAGAACGTGTCCAGCATGTTTCGGAAGGCTCTGGAAGNNTCCGGAAGGCTCT